>JASCZI010091651.1:0-21583 GCA_036250425.1 Stylosanthes scabra | reverse complement strand
ATATATATATATATATATATATATATATATATATATATAAAATTTATAATATAATTATCTTTTACCTCCTATAAAAATTAAGGGTAAAATATTATTTTTATCTCTAACGTTTGAGACAAATCTTATTTTAGCCCCTAACGTTTAAAACGTCCTATTTTAATCCCAAAATATTTTAATTGGACTCAATCAAGTCTCATCATTAAAAATTGGATGAGAATTTAACGATGTAAGTGACGTGATCATTTCTCTCTTCGTCTTGAATAGTCAATGTAACCTTAATTCACTATGCAGATAAGGTTGAACCACCCACAAGTAACAACAGAGAGTTTTTTGGTTCGATTCTCGAGCAATAATAATGAATGGTTAAGGTTCCAAGTTTTTCTTTAATAGAAGTATGAGAAAAGAAGATGAAGTGTCAAACTTTACAATATGAAGTTTTTGAATGAACGAATGAAACAACTAATCACCAAGCAAATGGCCACGTCAACTACAATGTTAAGTTCATGTCCGATCTTTAATGGTGGAACTTGGTTGAGTCTAATTGAAATGTTTTGAGACTAAAATAGAACATTTTAAACGTTAGAGATTAAAATAGAATTCGACTCAAACGTTAAGTACCAAAACAGTACTTTACCCAAAATTTAAAGTAATTAGAATATAAATGTGTACTCTCATATAATTTTAAGTTTTATTATTTACGTTTGTACTGAATGAGCCCTAGCATTAATTACGATTTGAAAATCATTTAAGAACAATGCTACAGAACCAACATTAGGGAGCCAATAAGTTTAATTAGAAGTTATCATCCAAAACTGACCAAAGTTATCACCCGAAACTAAAAAATGTTATCATCCAAAATAGATATAAATTATCATCTGAAACAGATTACAATTATCATCCCTAACCCTAACCCTAAACCTTTACCAACTCCATTATCATTCGAAACAGTTTCAATTTATCATCCAAAAGAGAATACAATTAACATTTGTAACCTCACCACCACCACCATCACAAACAGCAACAACAGCACCACCACCACCACCACAACAACAACAACAAGCACTACCACCACAACCACAACACAACAACAACACAACTGCAAGAAAAAGAAGAATGAGCGGCGGCTCAGGCATAGTAGCAATGGTGAGATTGCGCGAAGAAGTAAAGGTGAGGCAGCGGTGGTGTCTTCTTCCAAACGTTCTGCATCGCGAAGAAGAAGAGTTGCGGGTTTTGCATCGCGGTTCTAAGGTTTTGCATCGCGGTTCTGAGGTTCTGCATCAAGGTTGAAGAAGAAGAGGTGCGGCGGCGGTGGCGTCTTCTTCCGAACGTTCTGATCGAGAAGAAGAAGAGCCGCAGGTTTTGCATCGCGGTTGAAGAAGAAAATGCGCAACGACAGTGGCGTCTTCTTCAGAACGTTCTGCATCCGAAAAGGAAGAGCCGCAAGTTCTGCGTCGCAATTCCAAGATT
The DNA here is from genome assembly GCA_036250425.1 of Stylosanthes scabra. Lineage (NCBI taxonomy): Eukaryota > Viridiplantae > Streptophyta > Magnoliopsida > Fabales > Fabaceae > Stylosanthes > Stylosanthes scabra. The sequence continues at coordinate 20,116 of JASCZI010091651.1, read as the reverse complement.
CTGCATCGCGGTTCTGAAGAAGAAGAAAAAAAAAAAGAAGAAAAAGAAGAAGAAGAGGAGGTTCACGATTCTGATGAAGAAGAAGAAGAAGAAGAAGAAGAAGAAGAAGAAGCGAGAGGCGGCATGGTGGCAGTGGCGCTGGGCAGAAAAGGGGCTAGGGTTTGAATTGCTCATGTGCTCTCATGGGCTCCAAATCTTGTGTGTTTCCTAGGCTTTCTCTTTAAACGGTTAAATCAATTTCTACAAGTTTTAGTGAAATATTGTGATAAAATTATTTAAAAAATTAATTAAGTGAATCCTTGGTATATATATTTTTTAATTTATTTACTTTATACAAAAATCTTTTCTTTCAAAGTTTAAGAAAAATTAAATTTTAGACCTTTTCATTATAGAAAGTCTAATATTATATCATAAAATTATTTTTTTAAAAATTTAAACGGATAAAATGAGATACATAAATAGTTTTATTTCTAATAAATACTTATAAAAAGGTGAATGTTACGATGGTTATTATTGTAGTGACTATGGTTATTATATGGTAGCTCTAAGATATTTCATAAAGTGTTTTAACACTTAAAAGCTTAAATATAATTTAATAATTTTATTAATACCATATCTAAGCTTTGTTTAAGTGTGCCAATAATATACTAAGAATTTTTTTTTTAAGTAAAAAAAAAAAAAGAAAACTTGGTATCATAATCTAAAAATGAGAAAGTTAGAAATGAAATGTACATAACCTCAAAATTGAAGTTGAGTAACAACCACTACTTCGGAAAAAAAAAAAAAAAAAAGTATAGCTATCTTAGAAATACGTTGATTCAACTTTCACATTCGAAAGAGTTGAAAGCTAGAAAATCCCTTACCTCAAAAGAGTGTCACAGCTGTCAATGTTCAAATTTAAAGGGTATTGAAGGAGCTAAGATGTTTGGAGAAATTTTATCTCACAATCGAAAGAAATAAAGTATATTACGAAATTACCAATCTTGACATGATTTTTTTTTATCGTTAAATGAAATTCTCATCACTAAGTTAGTGAAAGAAAGAGAAATGTTCAACAACACCAAAACTAAACTAGGACAATTTTTATACGAGGAAAGTATTTTCTGGTCCTTGATGGATCAGGGAGGCTTGGCATAATAGGGTTATTTGATGGGTTAGTTTTGCAAATATTAAGGAATAAAGTTAAGCTTCATGTTATGCTGATGTGGATCCGATTTATATTCCTTAATGACAACAGTAATTATGGGGCCAAAAATTTGGTCCAAAACATTAAATTATTGGGGACCAATATAAATATGATGTTAAGGAAGTTATTGGGGCCAAAATCTTGGGCTAAAAAATTAGTTATTGGTACCACAAATTAATCCAAAAATAAGACTCAACATGGAGCCAAGTTTTGGGTGGACAAACGAGGGCATGACGGTGAAATGGGTCCATCTCCTTAACCTATTTATTCACCTTCTCCAAAATCATATCCACCATGGTGGCACCCAATAACTCTATCCTATATTCTACCAATTTTATTTTTCCGGTGCACATAATTTTCTCTCCCGTATTTTCTTTTTTATAACCATTGGATTAGAAATTCAATTTATAACTTTTAAGAAACTTCCACGAATATATCAAACATCGATAAACACAACACTTTTAGCTTTTAAAATTAATAAGATATTTGGAAAAAAAATTATAATAAAAAATTTCTACGTCAGACAAAGACATATTTTGAGGAAAACCACCAAAACAAAATTCCTGACTTCAAAAAATTCGCAACTAGGAGCAAAATCTCAAAAAAAAAATATGAATTTTGACAAGCACATATTTAACTTTAAATACTTTATATCAGGTTAACCAAAAAAAAAAACTTGCTGTGTTGAATGTAAAAAAATTAACTTCAATAAAATTCTCAACAAACTAAGAAAAAAAAATAAAACTTAGGTATTACAAAAATAAATATAATAAATTATTTTGGTGACTATAAGCATAATAATTAGAATTAGAAAAAATAAAATTGTATACATATTATTATAGATTTTATAATATATCACTTTTTATTAATATTTTTTATTATTATTTATTATTGACAAAAAATGTTTTTTATATTTTTCATCTTTTTTACAAAATTTTATTTTTGCTGGCTCATCCAATTACTAAAGCAATTAAAATTTAATTGCTCTATTTTCTATTTTTTTCAAAATCCGAATCAATCCAATCCATGCTAACCCCTATATGTAAGTATTTTAATTTCGTACTAGGTCACTTGTCATGACATGAACATCACACTTAGGGAAGTCTCCAACTATATTAGTGATTATACATAAATTAAGTTTCTATTCTACATCATTAAACCTTTTTTTTTTTTTTTATTGAAATCTTAATTTCTTTATTAGCCTATTTCTTAGCCTATTATGATGACTCAATTTCATTGAGAACATGCACCCATTTCTCAGCCCACTCTCATCAAATGCTTCTTGGACAATTATTTTTCATCAGCGCCAAATTCTAACACGTTTCCACATTATGTGAAGCAAATGTCTAATTTGGAGGACACGTGGGTAGATTTTCTAATTGTGCTTCATTTGTACGAACATAATTTAAATCCTCCATTGAGCATTTTTTTCTGGTCCATCATGGACCATAATTTTCTTTCTCCATTGAAATCAAAGCCAACTAAACTAACCAAAACACACCACAAAACGAAACACGGCTAGATACCAATTCCAACAGCAACACACCTCGACTGCACAGAATTACATACCCACACCAAAGACACTCAAACAAAACATCAATCAATATTGGACAAAGACCTCCAAAGACTCCTATATAAACCAATCCAAAACAAGATAAACAACCCAAACGAGCAACCCAAAAGACCTAAATACTACTGTAAGAGTTTACTCCAACATCCTCCCGCCCTGACAAAACACAACAATAGTCTTGTCGTGATTTATCGAGTTGAAATTCAAAATGGACTCTAAAATTAGAGTTTGACCTGAAATTAGCCATTCAAATTTATAGTTATTCAAAATAATTTCCTAAATATGAAATCAAAACTTAAGTTGCAACTCCCTTCATGTCTTTTGACTCATATTGTCAAGTATTATTATTAGATTTGTCCTAAATTTTTTGAGAATTTAGTTATAAGAGATATATTTGATACAAATTAAAAATTTTCGGGACAAAATTGAAATAAAACAAAATTTATGATTATTTTTAACAAATATGGTGAAAAAAAATTAAGTATAATATTCACTATCCTCCCAACAAAATTCCTTTCCTTTTAATTATTTTTTGGTTCATAAATACCCTTTTTTTAGAATTTGCGAGGTCCGAGCATTTATGTTTTTATTTTCTTATTGGATATTGATCATTTATCTTTTATTTTTGGACAGTGATCATATATCTGTCCTCATAGAAAGCCCAAATAAAATCATACGAGGCTGGACCCTCTATTATCAAACTTCTTGTAACCTCTTCTTTTGGGCTGCTAGCCCCCGCTTGTAACCTCTATTATCATAACCTCTTCTTTTGGGCTGGACCATCATTTTGGTAAAATTTTTTCATGGAAATCTAACTTTTGGCATATGAGATTTGAACCATCGACACTTGCTTAAGTGGATTAATAAACTAACCACTAGATTAACCCAATATGATTGAAAATTCAACTTTTTTTTTGGGCATTGGAAATCCAACTTCTTAAAGGGAGCTCTGGAGGAATTTTTATTTAAAAAAAAAAACACTCTGGAACTCTTCGTTGACGCAGGTTGCAGGGGTTGGGTTTATGTTTGTTGGGCCGTGCCCTAAGCAAGGTAGCTCTAGAGCTCGGTCCAAATAAAGAAATGATTATCATCAATTCATCACCCCAAGACCAAAAACAAAATATATCAATTCATCACCATTCACCAGACTCCAGATCCTAATTATTGTGTATTTGTGTACGTATGCGGTATGCATGCAAGACACAAATGTGTCAAAGCACCTTCTAATTAGGGCCAGGATGCGCATAAATTACAGTGGAGATCACATATTTAAGAATTCAATAATGTCATAGAAACCATTCTTAAAGAGCCAATAATTAAATTATCATCTAAAATTAAAAAAAAAAATTATCATTTGAAATTTAAAAAAATTATTATCCAAAAATAAAAGTAATCACCCATATAATATATGAATTATCATTTGTAACTCTTCTACCGTCATCATCAAATATATTTGACTTCCAAATATATTGGCTCTCAAAACTTTTTCATTAGTATAAAAGAAAATATCATTTTATAAGAGTATTTTTTGTAATCAATAATTGTGCCAAAAAATTATTAAATGTATTTAGTGGTTATTAATTGTTATAACAACCTATAGTATTATTATTAAATAAATCTAGATATACATATATTTATATATGTGTTTTTATAACTAATAGACTCACGTATTAAGCACAATAATAATGAGTTTTATTACAGAAAATTTGAATAAAAAAAGAATTATTTTTTTTTAAAATGAATGTATGTACATATAGACATATAGTTACCGATTATTATTATGGTTACAGTTTTCAAGTATGTTTAATGGAATAAAAAAGGGATAAAATATGATTTTTTAAAAATATACCTAGCTAATAACATTTAATTTGTCTTAAAATTTGAAATAAATTTCAATTTTATTGTTATTTCTTAATTCTCTTTTACCGTTAGAGTATAGCATATTTTATTAGGATATTATATATTAATATAATTTTAATTATATTTCATATTGATTATATATTTATATTTAAGTTTAATCACTCTGCAAGTCTATATAGTTTTACCAAATTTTCAACTAGTTCCCTATACTTTTTTTGCTTTCAATTGAGTCCCTATATTTTTTTTTAATTTGTAATTAGATCCCTATCAATAGTAGGTGTTAAAAGAAAACATTTATAAAGTGTGAATTTTCTATTATTCTCATACCATACACTTTACATAATGCTTATACTCACCTGAATATATTTTTGCTTCACTTTTCTCATTTTTATTCTTCTAAATATTATCAAATTGTATGAATCAAAGTCGTATATCTTCAGAGAAGCTCAAAGTATATTAAAGTAGAAGAAAAATATAATTTTGTAATTCTAAAATAAAGAAAGTGGTCATATTTAGGGAGTTAGTCATTAGTTATTTTAATATATTCAATTTAGAGATGATATATTTTATTAATTCTAATATTTTTGTCACGATAAAGACCTAATTACAAAATTAAAAATAGTATAAGGACTTAATTGAAAGCAAAAGAAATATAGGAATCTAATTAAAAATTTAATAAAATTATAGAGACTAAAAGAGTAATTAAGCCTATAATTACTTTGATATTAGGTTGAGTTATATATGTTCGGAAATCGTGTATATCTTTCGGACAAAAGTGTTTGTAAATATATTTTGAGGGTAAATTCCAACTCTTTTCTAGCTTTTCATCCTTCTATTTATAGAAAAATTCATCCACAATGGTTACTTGGTTGTGTGAACTGATCCCTCCAGGCTCCAACTGCCTCATTTCATATATTTTTTTGGGCTTTAATTGCCTTATTTCATTTAAATTTTGAATATTTTCGATAAGAAGTGGATCTAGAGATTTTGAGTTGGAGGATCCCAATTTATGTACAAGTTTTAAGGAAGAATATTTATTTTAATGTTACCCTTTCTAGTACAAATAAATATGAATATATAATCATTCGTTTTTTAATAAGTATCCCTTTACAAATAATTTTTTTGTTTTTATTTTCATTTTTAATATTTTCTATTTTTAAAATTTTATGGAGAAAAAACTGAAAATAATGAAAAGGATAAAATTCTATTATTATTATTTTCAGTTATATATTTATTTTAAGAAATTCTAATAATAGAAAATATTATTGATGAAAATAGAAATAAAAATAAACAAAAACCAATCAAATCATATATAGAGCTTCTGTATATTTCTCAAGACAGCTTTGCTACAATCATAGAATCATAGTGCAGGAAGAAACCCCATGGAGCAAGTAATCTTGCTGTAGTACGTATGAGAAACCCTCATCAAGTAATGTATATAAGCGCTAAGTGATGTGAATGTTTCAATACACACAAGTCCTTATTGTAGTGGAAATTTGGGCCACTTCATTGTTATATCACTATTATCTTGAATAGAGGTTGTTAATATGGACGAATTCATTGGTATAATCATCATTACTATCTTTTTTAGCTCTTGAAAGAAAAAAAAAAAAAGCGGATTTTATGAGAAGAATACTAGGAAACTAATATTTTTAGTGTAAAAGAAATTAGTTGATATTAATTAAAAAATAAGACCACAAAAAAAAAATACTGATGACCAAGAAATTTTTTATATTTTAAAGAATATGTGTGTGTGAGACGAAAATAACCGTGCAACCATTGTTTATTGTGTTAATGGTTAAATTAGACCTTAAAAGATGAATCGATAGTTAAAATTATTACCAAAAATTTTTATAAAACAAATTAAATCCTAATAAAAGTTCCAAAATTAATTATATTTGTCATCTTTGTCAATCCATTGATCGTTTTTGTTAATAATTGGCCAGATGTAATGTTAATAATACCTTAAAAACGATGTTGTTTTAGTTATGATAGTTGTTTGAGCAAAAATAATATTTTTTTTATGTGAACAATAAGGATAGATTTTCAATTTTCATATTTATGATTATTATATAAAACATTATTTTTGTTCAAATAACTCTTATGAATCAATATAACATCGTTTTTATGGTGCTGACATACACTACAAAAAATATGGGACTTAGGGGTGTATTTTGGTAGCGGTGTATTTTGCGGCGGTTCTTGAACTGCCGTTGAATGGCACCTATTGAAAACAAGCTGCACTCTTCCCTAATGCACCGATGCACCACACTAGGAATCTCCCTCTTTTTCAATTAATTCTAAAAGTTTCTTGGGAGAGATTGAACCAAGGACCAGGGTAGTTCAAGCTCTTGCAACATATTTTCCACTACACCAAGCCAACTCAACATTCGATACATATGGTTCTATTAATTATATATATAGAAGTTTGTACAATATGCAAGTTGTGCATTATTTTGAATGATTTTAATTAAATTATTGATACTTTTATTAAAATAAATTATTAAATTGTGGTTTATATTATATCTATTATTTATAAAAAAATATTTTATTAACCGTAAAAATTAAAGTTATCACTTTTTAATTAATTAGTTTTGAATGATGTGAAATATTATTTTATCATTTAAATTTTTTTTATTATAATTTTTAACTAAATTAAATATAAGTTAAAAATGTTAAATAAACAAAATACATTTTTGCGACAATTCTGACCTTAACCGCTGCTATATCCCTGCCATTTATCCGTTTTTCGGCGATTCTTGTATCAACCACCACTAAATGTAATAAACCGTCACAAAATCCATCGACATTGTCCATATTAAGCCGCCGCTATTAGCCGGATTTCTTGTAGTGATATAACTTAATAATATATAATATATATGCGATTGTCAACGAAAATTGTTAATGGGGTGATAGAAGAGCAAATGTGATTAATTTTAATCTTTTAAAAACTAATTTAATTGATGAAATTTTTTAGAGACGAATTTGACTATCGACTTATTTTTTTAGACTAATTTGATCATTAATGTATTGTTTATCACTCGAGATGAATTCATGAATAATTTTTTGTCGTGGCTTTTTTTTTTGGTTGCCCATGGTATCCATCAACCCGACAAGGTAATGACTAATCCGCTGCGAATTTGAGTTCTATTTAAAGGTCTGTCGTTGGCTAATGAGTTGCTGCATGATAAAAGCTTATTAGAGAAAAGAGAAGTTTGGTGATGGAGGAGGCCCATTTGTTGAGTCCTTAGTCTTGAACTAGTAGAATACAATGAATACTTGCATAGGGATTATTATCAAATTGCCACAGTGGGATCAGCAATAGCTACAGCCCAGAAGCGTCTAAACTTCATTCTACTTCTGGTGTGTTCAAATTACGAACGTGCAAACTGTAAACTTGCTAAAGTAAGTAAGAAAATTCACAGAAGGGGTTAAACTACATTAAGAAATGACTTTGATTATTAAATTATTAGGAGTTCCAATATCCTTGTATCAATGAGGAAATTCCAGTTCAACCTATCTCAAATCTTCTCTAGATTAATTTTATAGCCATAAGATCGACCATCGTCACTGTTCTTTATTCTCATTGTACGAACAACCTGTTGATGAGCAAGGAAAATGTTATCTGCACTAATTCTTTTCGGAACAAAACTCACTTAAGAAGTGTCAGCAATAAGAAAAGTAGAAAACTCATACGACTATACGAGGCTTCAATAATAACTTCCGTAATAATTGAATGAGCGACACTACTTGCTAGTAGGGTTATTATTTTGGTGAAAACTCACATATATATCCATCATGTACATAGTATACAGAGTGAGTAAATCTGTATGCTAAATATAATCACAATATGGATGTGAGTATTGTCCTTTTATTTTTTATCATCAAGTAACTAATAATTATTTTGTTTGCATACATGAATAACGTCATTTACACTTTCATTTATCATTTTTGATACTCATATTTTTTGATTTACTATATATAAATATATTGATGGTTATATTTATCTATTACATTAAATTAAATTTATTGATCAGAAAGAATTTTTTTATTAAATAAGTGTTTCGTTCACTTTGCAATATTGTCTGGTTCTTTAAAAATTCCTTGAACCCAAAAGATCAAGAAATCGTTAATAGTGTCCCACAAAAACTGATGATAGAATTTAGCTAGTAGCGGATCACTAGCAACGGCTCTCTAAGACTCTAACTCCCTATATTGAAAACAACATCCTTTATTTCTTTATTAGAAATATCTTTTGCTAAGGTCGAGATTTCTTCTAGTCTTCCTCCATAAGAGTAGCGAGAAAATCTGAAACAGGCAGGGAGAATAATTATAATGTCAAAGATTTATAGGGTCTTAAACGTGAGACAACACGAATAATTCAGTTGTCTTTGGAAAGATGTTACACGAGTTAAGTTATCATACCACACGCTCTACTTGTAATTAGTCTTGTTTTTTCTCCTTGGGCTTAAATGCGCCCTTTCAATAAATTAATTTAGGTTGATGTAGTGGCTAGCTCACTAGTCTTATTTAAGTAAATATTGAGAGTTCGAATCTCGTGTATGCTAAATGTAATTAATTCAGCGTCCGTTTTATTTGAAAATTTTCAAAGTTTCAAAACCCCACAAAGCTTTAATTCATTCATTTTTTAAAGAAAAAAAAAAACTTTACTGATAGTTTTCTGGTGGTGAATGACCATTTGGAAATGACGTCGCAAGAAGATGCAATTGTAGGCAGAAGACTTGATAATAAAAAATGGTGTTTAAGACAAAAAGTGGGATAAGATTTTAGTTATGAGATGACAAATACAATCTTATGTGAGTGAAATAAAATAAAAAACAACAAAAAGCAAAATGGGTGTACCCAAAAAAAATAAACAATATTGTAAGAAAAAGAATAGAAGGATAAAGAAACGGAACTTGGAGATAACTTCAAGAGATTGTGCAACAGGGATGAGAGGCCATGAATTTCGTGACGAGTTCTTCCACCCGGGAAAAAATTTCCCCATGACTTTTTCTATTCCCACCGAAAATAACTAAATTTCAATGAGGGGTTAGTCTCACATCTTTGAGAGTAAGAAGAAGTGAGGAGTTCATAAGATAAGAGACTCAATTACTTGACACCTTAAGATTTTGAGTTGGATGTGATACCTTCTCATCTTATATTCCCTCACTTGATTCCTCCCTGAAAGGTCTCTCCGACGATTTTGCTCCCCACGGTGACCTCAACATTTAGGTCGCCAAATTTGAGATACAACAAGCACAATAGACTACCTTCAAGGGGAGGGTCTCGAGGCATCGCACTTGCCAAGTGACTAAGGAGAAACGATTTCAAATCTCCTCTATCTCGGCTCGGAACAAAAGATTATTGCATGCAAAGCAGATTCAGAGACAAATGAGCACCGCAGGCATAAGGCACTGATTTGAGTAAGACGGCTATAGAGATATTGTTTAACTGCTAAAACAGCATGTATGAGTTTTATATGAAGATTTTGACTTTTGGAGCACATTGAAAATTCTAAAGGACTTTCTAAATTCTTTTTTCATGGAAGAGTTCCACAGGAACTTCCTGAAAAAAAGAATAGGCAACATGGTAACCTGAGTGAGCATTATCGGTGCTTGAGCTCGTATGTATTCAAAAAACTTATTCATCTCCTTCCTCAATTTTGGTTTATTGTATTTGAGCATTAATAGTAGGACTGACATTTTCTTCAATTGCTTACAAGTTCCATGTTCCAGAATTTAACATAAGTAGCCGAACCCACAAAAAATGAGGATTACGATTCTCTGTTATTGGAATTCTGAAAGGGGGTCATGCCCAAATCATAGGTGCTCCCAAATCTTCACAGCACTATTGGGAATAGTTTGCCACTTCACACCTTTTTTCAAAGACCTTTCGACCCTCAAAGAACCTTAACATTTATAATTTGACGCATATAATACTCGTAATTGTATATTAATAACATTTAATATATGTATTTATTCCAAAATAATTAATAAATAAAAAGTTAGATACAAAAGTTAAAATAGATAATTTATGGCTATCTACCTAATTATGACTATTAAACTTTTTTTTAAGGTGACACTCTAATAAAGATGCTAAAAATGTCTTTATGTAAATATTTTTTATCTTATCCTTTGATTAAAGTTATAATATTTTAAATTTTTTTAACACATTGCATATTTTAAAAGCGTTATTACTTTAGTTAAATCATTACTTTAACTATAAATTGAATATTTTTCTGTTATAATATTTGAGAATTTGAATTTTAATATATTAATTTTTAGTTCTAGATGATTTAATTTAAATTTAGTAATTTTTATCTTATTATTTATATTTTTTAATTTTTTTATTATATATGTTTCTTTATTTTTAATTTTTATTTCTTGTTTTTAGTAATTCTTTTATTTTCCGTTTCTTTTTAAAGTTTTATTTTTAATGTATTACAATTTAAAAAAAATATTTTTGAATTATGCTAAAATAAAAAACTTAAAAGAAAATGTTTTAAACATGGGGCCTTTATAAATATGCCCTGCCGGTTATTAGAGAGGAAAGATTAATAACTTTAAAAAATCCATCTATTAATCATAAGATCGATTATGGGAAGGTGTCTACGCTGCGAAGATGGGAGTAGCGTCAAGAAAGGACCATGGACTCCTGAAGAAGATCAAAAGCTTCTTTGCTACATTCAGAAACATGGCCGGGGAAGTTGGAGAGCAATTCCTAAGCTAGCCGGTCTGCGAATTAATTAAATCTCTTATATAATTAGTTTTAATTTATATATAATATTAATTTCGTCAATGAATTCATCATCATGTAGTTTAATATTGTTGATGCAGGTCTTAATAGATGTGGTAAGAGCTGTAGGCTTAGGTGGACCAACTATTTGAGGCCTGGTATCAAGAGGGGTGAATTCTCCCAAGAAGAAGAACAAACCATTATACATCTTCATTCCATTCTTGGAAACAAGTACTTTAATCATTATTAACATGTTTTAATTATTCGAAAAAAAAATAATCTACATATATTATTTTACATCCTTCATACACCTTTTATCTTTTTCTTTTACTCTGATTTATGTGTTGAAGTATATTATTTTTGTATTATACGTAATTATTTCTGTGCTAATATTTACATTTTTCGTGTTGTAAATGAGATGTATGGAAATATATAATGATAAATATAACATTACCATTTTTAAAAATGTTAACTAATAAATAATTATATATGACTGACTCAACTTGCTTATATATGAACAATACTCTGTTCTTCACAGATGGACAACAATTGCATCCCATCTTCCAGGGAGGACTGATAATGACATAAAGAATTTCTGGAACACTCGTGCGAAGAAGAAGCTGATTCAGATGGGTCTTGATCCAGTGACTCATAAGCCACTGATGAGGGATCATCGTTCAACAGTTGAACGGGCTGTGAAATTACATTCAGAATTAGAAGCTCATCTGGCAAAGCTTCAATACCTTAAAACCCAATATTTATCTACTTTATCCTCATCGCATGATGAATACTTAAATGACAGCATCGTCACAAATATGAAACCTTTGTTGAACTCCATCTCTAATGAGAACCACAAACTAGTTACAAACTTACCACAACAGCTGGACAATAATAATCATAATCATAATAATCCATCAGTAGCCGCATTTTCTGATGGGATTATTGATGATAGCTTCCAAACACTAGACCTTCCAGATATGCTATCTCACTTTTTTGACTTACCACAAGAAGGTGAAGGTGGTACTACTAATAATAATGATGACTCCTCGTGGATTATTCCACCTCCTTCTCCATCTATTGCTACAGATGATGTTAATTGAACAGGACTCTGCTGGGACATGAATTATGTACCATCATATGCACAGCAGCACTACTACTTCTAGTTAAGCAGAAGGATCTTCTGTATATTATTATTGATTAGCTAGCTTAATTAGAATTATTAATTATTTAATTTTCAATTATAGGGTTGCACTATATATGTTCCTGTGTCTTTATGCTTTCGTGGTAGTATAATTAATGAGTCTCGTTATTCGGTAGATACATAGTAAGTAGTGTATTTCTATATGTTAAATAAAAAAATATAAGTGCAAAATAGATATAATATATGCAATATTTATAAATTATGTATGTAAAATATATATTAAATATGTGTACAAATGGTGATGTAAATTATGTAAGTTATGGTATAAAATATGTATAAATACAATAATTTTATGTGAATAAGTGGTTTTCGCCAACCAAGTGCAACCAAGTGATTTATTTCTATGCTAAATAGAAGATAATTTCGATGTCAAATAAAACATTATTTAGGTGCACTTTTTTATATTATTTCACACCGAAATAATATTCTATTTAGCATAGAAATAAACCACTTGATTGCACTTGATTCACCAAAACCACTTGTTCAAATAACAAATTTTATTAGTATGTGTAATTTACATTTATATTTTACTTTACTTTTTTTTATGTAAAAATAAAATTTGTATTTTAAAAAAATCTTTTATGCTATATTAATTTAGATCCATATCAAATAAATTCTCTCCATAAATAACTTCTCTCCATAATATGTGGACAGTATATTTAATATGTGGACAATATATGACATGATATGAATCATATGTGGACACCTCCAATATTTTAATAACTTAAGTTAATATGAGGACAATATATGACATTATATGACATGTCACTCTTACGTAAATTTAGGACTACTGGATGCTAGTGATATATTAGCACATATAAGTGTCACACCAGCATCTTTGTTAATGCACTACTACAATCTCCTTCTATACCGACAACGATAGAGTTGCAAATTTGCAATAGTTAATCATCGGTAAAAACAAAACTGTCGCTAAAATTAATGAGATTAACAGTTATAATATATTTATAACGGTAAAAATTAAATTAAATTAAATTAAATATCAATTTTGAAGCTTCTCTAATATTCAGAAATAAAAAATATAATTTAGCAATATAATTATAGAAGATGAAGAAATAGTTATTAACAAATATAGATTTTAGCTTTAAAATATTAATTAATACTTAATCTATTTTTATTATATATAACATATTATTTTAATTAAATATTAATATAATTAAATTCATAAATATTTCTTGATATAGATCCGATGTTGTTTCGTTAGTATTAATATTAACATTAAATTTAATATAAACATTAATATCCTTGATGATATAATGCATATTATATTTGTTAAATTCATATTACGTGTTCGTTTAATTTTAATATAGTAACCGTGTAAAATCATGTAACGGTAAAAACATTAAATTCATATAATATTTAAATTGTTAATAAATTAAAATTAAATTCTTATTATTGTTGGTTATGGTATTTTTTTTTGGGTGTCTTTTGTTGATTATGGTATAATAATATAGTAGTTGATTTATATGAATTATAAAATAAGTAATAATTTGTTACCCCACAAAAAGGGATAATTTAATTTGTTAAAGTTGAAGTTAAAGGTAAATTTGCTATTATAAATTAAAAAAAAACTTTAATTTTCCAAACAAAATAAAAGCAACGTTAATTATTCAATTTTTTTTAATATGGTACATGCTCGCCCAAAAATAATATATTCCCCTAAGTTTCATGTTTTATTTCGTTAATCAATGGATGTTCTATATTCTTTTTATTTTGTATATATGATTAATATATACTCTCCTAAGTTCCTCTTACTATTAGGCAAACATAGTGAAAAGTAAAAACTGAAATGAAACATGAATTTCCCCAACTGGGAGGTGAATATATTGTTTTTGGTAAGTTTGTCATATGGTTTGGCAAATATGTGCCGTATTCAAAAATAAAAAATAGATTTGGATAATTAATGTTGTTTTTATTTTATTCAAAAGATAATAAGGTCTATCAATTATTTAAAAATTTAATAAAAGTGTTTAAATTTAGGTATTTTAATTGCCTGTAATATATCATAAAAGTATATTTTTGCCAATTTTAAATAATTTATAGACATTTTTATTAATTTTAAATAATTGATAGATATCGTCAATAAAAATTGAGAGTTATTTTTATCTATATTTAAAAAATTCAAGAAGAATTTTGATAGTTAATTTTTGTTTTTTTTTTAATAAGCCCCGATATCCCTTGCACGTCCATGCAAAGTCGAAAGTTGAAATTAAAGGCCCAGCACTTCAGTTCCGTCTAACCATGGAAGGAGAATGGAGATATTACGGTGGGTCGGTGGGTCCCATACTTTCCATTATTGCCTTTCTTTCAACCATACAATTTAACCTTTCCGAAGTTACTTCCAAACAATGGGAGTAATTTAATTTCTCCTTCCCTCTTCTTAACTTCCCTCCCACTTCACCGGGATCCAAACAAACAAAGGCTAATAACCTAATAAGTAACCCCACAAGAATCCAAACCATCCCAAAAAATTAACGCATGAATTTCGGACAAAGAACAGAGTCATTATCATATTTAATTTAATGGCTAGAAACTGGAATTAAATTTAAGTATCGAAAAACAAAATTTTACTTTCCTTCAATACCTCCAGAAAAGGAGATATAGAAAATTGAATTTTTTAAAGACGAAAACTAAATAGAAGGAAAACTCGAGTTATAGAAAAAGGGATTCATCGGAAAAAGAAGAGGAAGAAGCGCCAACAGGAGCAAGGTCACTATTGCCGTCACACCGAGAGAGAGCAGGGAGTGACGAGCTGAGAGAGAGGGATCACTAGTGTTGAACCCACTTGATTCCGTCTCCATTTATTTTGTTTTTATTTACTTCTTCTTCTTCTTCTTCTTCTTCTTCTTCTTCTTCTTCTATAGCGGCCCCTCCTCCTCTTTCTTGCTGCAGCCGTCGTCATCGTCGCGACAACTTCCGTTATAGTCGTCGTCGTTGTTGCCGCCGTCGTCATTTTCGTTGTCGTCATTGTTATCTTCTTCTTTGTTCTCTTTCTCTTTCTCTTTTTCTGCGTCTTCCTCTTCTTCTTCCTTCATTGTTTACGTTGTTGGTGTTGTTGTTGTTGTTGTTGATGAAAAACTGAATTTGATATTCTAAAAAAATAAAAACGGATTTTAAATGAAAAACAGAAATGAATTTTTAATGAAAACGGAAACGGGTTTTGAATTAAAAAATGAATTAGATTTTTCACGAAAACAGAAACCGATTTTGAATGAAAACAGCAAGGAATTTTTAATGAAAACAGAAACGGATTTTGAATGAAAAGAGCAATGAATTTTTAATGAAAACAGAAACGAATTTTGAATTAAAAAATGAATTTGATTTTCACAAAAATTGAATTGGATTTTCATGAAAACAGAAATGGATTTTGAATGAAAATAGAAACGGATTTTGAATTAAAAAATGAATTGGATTTTTATGAAAACAAAAACGGATTTTGAATGAAAATAGAAACAGATTTTGAATAAAAATAGAAACGGATTTTCATATAAAAACTGAATTGGATTTTCACGAAAACAGAAATAAATTTTGAATAAAAGTAGAAACAGATTTTGAATAAAAGTAGAAACAGATTTTGAATTGAAATAGAAACGGATTTTCATATATAAAAAATGAATTGGATTTTCAACAACACTCACATTGATCCAAAATCAATCTTGATTTACATTGATTCATATTCATTTACATTCATACAATTACAATATCAAAACGCACAAATTAATATCTTCTTCTTCTTCTTCTTCTGTTGTTGCTGCTCCTCCTCCCCCTCGTGTCGCTGTTGCTTCTCTTCCTTCTCGCCGCTGTTGTTATCGCTGCTATCTTCTTCTCTGTTGTCGTCGTCTTCTTCTTATTCTCTGTTGTCGTCGTCAAGGTCCTCATCATTCTCCTTGTTGTCTTCGTCGCCGTCATCGTCATCGGAAGAAGCAGCAGGAATTGACAGAGAAAAAGAAGAATAATGATGCGAAGGAAGAGAAAAAATAAGATGTTGCAAAAAGAAAAAGGAAGAAGAAGAAGTTGCAAAAATTTACGTGAAAAGCGCGTGAAAAATTTAAACTTGGTTGGACTTCACTATGTTCACTAATTTTATTTTTATCTTGTAAATGGCATCCTCATCAAATGCACCAAAGAAAAGAAAAGGGAAAGGAAAAACAGATGATGACTCTGATGCATCAATAAAAAACTTGAAAACAGAGACATCAAAGGTTGATTGCTAAAAATATTTGGTTGTCTATAATTATTGTTTACCTAAATAATTATTTTATTTCAGTCTTTATATTTAACCCAATCATGTGTATATATTTTACGCTAAATACAACATAAAAATTTAATTTAATTTTTGTATATGAGTCTTATCCCAGTTTCTATTTTTAAATTAGTCAGCCTCTTTTCTAAACAAAACGGGTGTAAAGTGATGTGTAAGCTGCAAGTCCACATATTATAATTGTATAATATGCATGGGAATTTAATTTGGGTGACTTCATTTCAGTTATATATTTCTGTGTTGATTTAATTTGTTGAGGATTAGAGTTTGTGTAAAATGTTTTACGAGTCAAGGTGAATGAAAAAAAAAATTATTTTTATTAATGTGATATATTTAAAACATTTTAAAATTAAATTCTTAAAAAATCAACAACAGATATATTTAGTAAAACAAAATAAAAATTATTTACATGATAATTAATTAATTAACACAAGTTATAACAGTCATATTTAGTAAAGAATTATTTTTTAATTTGGATATTAATTAACTACAAAGTTATATTTTGCAGGTTTTAATTTTTTTAAAGCACAAATACAAATATAGATACAGATACAAAAGTTTTTCGATTTAATTTTAATTAATTGATTAACCAAACATGAGATGTTAATACAAATTAAATAGAGTAAACTACCAAAAATTCCATTAATATTTTTAAGACGTTGACAAAATTAACTTCATTTTCATAATAATATTTTAAACAATAATGTTATATGTACATCTATTTTAATTAATTAAGTCATTTATTTTTATATTAAATAAAAGATTATTCGGTTCAAGTTAAATAATATATAAAGATAGTACCGAAATGAACATTTATTTGACATCGAAATAGTATTTTATTTGGCGTAGAATAAATAACTTGGTTAGACAAAATAAGTTATGTACACCTAGAATTATTGTATTTTAAAATATGAAAAAAAAAACTTTACTTTTTAAAGTTGCAAAGAATTTTTGTATTTGGAAAACCACTTATAATATTTTATCCAATCCAAAATTTTGTAGGAAGACTTTGATAACTATTTAGAAAATATATTAAAAAAATAGATCAAAATTCAATATTTAGAAGAAAAAAATTTTAAATATTCTTGGACGTTGACAAAAAATCTCAAAAAGAAATCTAGTTGACGTAAAATCACCACATTTTATTTATAAAAATGTCTATTTTTTTAATTACATTTGTAAAAAACACATCAAAATCAAATTTCTAAATACTGTTTGAGAATATATAGTTTACGTTAGATAATTTTATTGTGTTGTAAAGTATTTTTAGGCTATTTTTTGTTAAAAATAAATGAGAATATATTTTTGTCAGCATTTTTTGAATCAGGATGGAGCGACTTTTGTAGTTTGCTCATACAAATACTTCACTTATATATGAAATTGAAGTCCACCCTAAATCTAAATTTTAAGATGTTTATTTTCATGTCATTGTCCAACTTTTAAGATGTTTCACTATCTAACATATCACATCAATTGATTTCTTAATCTCACCAGTGGCGTGTACAGAATATTATTTTTCTGTACAAAATGTTTGAAAAATAATTAAAAAAATCAATTTAAAATACTTTAAAATTATTTTATTTAATATTTTTAATTATAGTTTAACTAATAATATAATTATAAATATTATATACAACAAATTATAAATTTCAACTTAACTCGTTTCAAATTGTCCCTGCATATTTGGGAATGTAAATGTGCATCAAATTATTGATCGATCGGCAACAATTTCTTTTTTTTTTTAACAGAGGATCGGAAATAAGTCAATAACCACATGCACGTCACAATTTCCATTTCAGTGCAAACGTGCACATAATAATATAATAAGAAGCGTTTTTAGGGTGACATAAAATTAAGTGTTTTAATATTTTTTAATTATTAATTTTAATTATATATATTTTGATTAAAATTAATTAAAATCACTAAAATCGCTTCTGATATAATAGACTTGATAAAGTTATTCTGATATGACCCGCTTAAAGTAATGAGTAGATGATGGTAGCCGAGAGTGGTTTTGATTTTGATGGATTGAGTATGCGATTATTATACTTAGATACGCACTAGACGCCACATGCGTGACACACACAATTATTATAATTTTTTATTGGATATCCATCGAACTGACAATTTAATAATTAATTTTTTGAATACTACATACTACATGGATAAAATAACGATCCTCTAAAGAAAGCCGACTAAATTCTCATTCTACAAAGGAAATCGAGAAAGAGATAATTAAGTGATAAAGGATGAATTTGGTAAAATCTTTTTATCAAGTGTTCTTCCTCTAAAAAAGTCACAATTATTTTTTGTATTTCATAACTCAAAAAAACAAAGTTTATTTTCTTTGTTTAGAGAGTAAAAAATGCTTCCAGGGTCAGCAAGAATTACTTTTTATTTGTTTTTTTTAAATAAAATAATTAATTAATTTTATATTTTATAATAAAAAATTAATTTTATCCTTAATTAATTAAATTTAATTTTATATTAATACACGCATACTAATAAAAGGTCAATTCTAATAATTTTGTACTTTAAGAATAATTATAAAATATACTAAATACTATATGTGTAGCTCTTGCTTACTAAAAGTTAATTTTAATAGCCAAAAAATTTAACATTTTTTTAAAGCCACAACATTACTAAATTGAGCCAATAACCCTTGTAACATTCCAAAATAATTGTTCAAAATATAATTTGTTTTATTATCTTTTATTTGCTAAAATAAGATAATAGTATATGTGTGAATTAATTTATACAAATAGAGTTTTTTTTTTAAGTCCTTATCATGCTGAAATGATACACGCAATAAATTTCAATATATTAAAGTTTCAATAGATATAAAAAAAAAAAAAAGAGAACGAGGGACACGAGGAAGAAAAAAAATAATAATAAAATATATGAATAGTAACTATATTATTATAATAATAAATAGTGCATAGTAACTAAAATAATATAATATTTCAAATAGTAACCTGCATAGTAAAATTCATTTCCTATAAATAGGGCTATGATTTATAAGTTTTTCATATCAGAAATCAATAAGAATTTCATTTTCTTCCTCTCTCTAGCTCTTTCTATTATTTTCTCTCTCATAGCTTTATTTTTACAATACGTAAGAAGAAGAAAGAAGAAGAAGTAATAAAAATACTAAGGTAGATATTTTTTTTACTTTTTGACTATCGTATATCATTAATATTATTTTCTTGCATTATTTCTTTGGACTAGTGCGGACTACCGCCAGGTCTATTTAATATTATTATTGTGATATTATTTTCTTGC
>JASCZI010091649.1:0-20423 GCA_036250425.1 Stylosanthes scabra | reverse complement strand
CCCTTGAAGCTTAGCTTGCTTCCTGAGTTTACGCAAAGTCCTTTCAATCTCAGGATCAAAGATCAAAGTTTGTTTGTCCTTGTTTCCCTGCATACACAAGTAACCAAACAAACAAACCAAGTTGGGACTTCCAACGTCAAAGTGAAGGAAATCCCAAATCAGAAAAAGAAAAAAAATAAAAGAGTCTAATCTAGAGAATCAATCAATACTATATTGTTGATCTTGATTAATCCCCGGCAACAGCGCCAAAAACTTGATGGTCCCAATTTACACCCCTATCAAAAAAACTTGATGAGGGATTTAAACCGTATTACACTTGATATTCTTGGAATCAGTTTATTTTGTTTATTTAATTAATATTATGTTAGTGAGCAGAAAATATAAAGTTAGAAGTCGAACCCACACCTCGAAGGGGGGCAACACTGATGACAGGAATGATAAAAAATTAGTATAGTCAAACCCACGTTTCGAGGGGGAATCCACGCCTCGAAGATGGTGACTTTTATAACAGAAATTATAAAGAGTTAGTGAAGTCAAACCCACACCTCGAAGGGGGGTGACATTGATAAAAGAGAAATTAAAAAGTTAGTTAAGTTAAGTTTTAGTTGATTCCAATAAGTGCAAGTGTAATTCTCGGCAAGTATACCGAATCGTATTAAGTAATACCACGGTGAGTGGATATCGTTCCCACGAGGATTAATAGACCAAGCAATAGCGATCAATTGAGTTCCTTAGTCAGACAATTCGAAAACAAGGGTGGTTTTAGTAACAAGCATGAAGATATGAATTTCAATATCAAATAACATCAACAGTAAGTGATAATAAAGCTTTAAGTAAAACACATGCACAACAATTCAATTTCAGCAAGTAAAAACTTCACAAGTAAAGGAAATCAATATAATAAAGGGATCAAGGAATTAGAGATGTTTTCCAACAATTATCCTAATTCAATTTTACTTTTCTTCCAACACATAAGTCACAAATTCTCAGAATCCAAATTTAACAAAATCCTAATCTCTTAGTAATTTAGTTTCCTTTAGTTTAATTAATTATCAATCTCTTGAATCATTAACGTAAGCAAAGGTATAAACTCATAATTCAAGATTTAATTCCACTGATTATTATTTTTTATCTCTAGATAAATGAAGATACAGTGGTTATCAGATTTAATTAAACGTTCAATTAAAAGAATTTCTCAATTACTCAAAATCAAACGCACAAAGGCAACTTATTTCTCAATAATATTGGCCTTGACGATGAAGAACAAAGAAAATCTGATAAAAAAGAAGTGTAACTTACAGACGGAGAAAAGTTGATATTGAATTATTCAAATTGTCATGGAAGAACAGAGCTCCTCTTCCTCGATCACAAGGTGTTTAGTTACACATTGTCATAAGAACACACAAACAAAATATGAAAATGTTGTACAATCAAGAAGAAAACTTAGTTTCAGAGAAACTAAGAACAAACGTAGCACTTGAAAAATAAACAAAAACTCTCAAAAGTGAACAATAAAAATTGTGAACTAAAAAAAATTAAACAACTATCAAAATTATGAACTAAAAACTCAACAACCCTTAGTCTGGAGCTTGCTCCCTTATTTATACTAAAGAAATAATTAAAATAATAGCAAGCAGAGGTATGGGTTGGCCACCTCTTCGTTGGAAAGCAAGGGCTTTGTTGTAAAGGGAAGCATGTGGTGTCTGAGTCATGGCCAGCTCATGTTTGCTTCCTGTCTTTCAATTTTTTGCCAAGTTGATGCAGAGACCAAAGGTAACTTGTCTTCTAGAAGTTTGCTTTTGGAATTCAAGTCTGGACATGATCTTGAGTGGTGTTGCTTGGGACAAACACGTTTGGCCAAGGAAGTAGGAGTCACGTTTGAGGCTCCTTGGGTCACGTTTGGGCTTGGTGAGAAACCAAGCACCAAACATGACTTGTGACACCAACATGAACTTTGGGAGCAACTTGGGACATGTCACGTTTGGCTTGTCATGAGGTCACGTTTAGGAGCTTGACATGTCACGGTTGGCTTGCCATGAGGTCACGTTTAGGAGCTTGACATGTCACATTTGGCTTGCCACGAGAAGTCACGTTTAGGAATTTTGGGTGGTCACGTTTGGCACTTGAGAGGTCACGTTTGGTGTAGGAAGTGGCTGGTCACGTTTGGTGCATGGGAGGCTCACGTTTGGTGTGTGAAAATGGTGCCAAACGTGACTTGCTTGCTTTGGAGCTTATCACGTTTGGTGGAGAAAGTGGCTGGTCACGTTTGGTGCATGGGAGGCTCACGTTTAGATGCTAAACGTGAGCTTCCAATGTGAGGAGGCCTTGGGAGTCATGGTTGTCACGTTTGGAGCTTGGCGCAACCTAGGTGATGGTTTTGTGTGAGCTTCTCTTTGTCCTTGGTGTGTGTCACGTTTGAGACTTGGCCTTGCCAAGCTCAAACGTGACTTAAGATGAGTGTGGGCAGCCTTGTTCTTAACTTCAGTGAGTCACGTTTAGCTTGGTGAAGTCTCTAGGCCAAACGTGACTTGCTTGCTTTGGGCTTGAGCTTGTGAGCTTCTCTTGGGCATGGTGTGTGTCACGTTTGGGACTTGGCCCTGCCAAGCTCAAACGTGACTTAGGATGAGTGTGGGCAGCCTTGGGACATCCTTGATTGGGTCACGTTTTGGTGCTTGAGCTAGTAAAGTCCAAACGTGACCTAGTTTGCTCCCAAGGTTACTTTGTGGTTCTGTCCAAGCTACCTTGCTCTGTTTCACTTCTTCCTCCTCTGTAACATCCTGGTTTCTTTCTAAGAATCCTGTAAAAACATAACAAAACACTCAAGATAGTAAATGATGATAAATGAAGCATGAATTATTTGAGTATTAAGCTAATTATCTAGTAAAAGCTCATGAAATTGAAGTCTAAAATCATGAATGATGCACACGCATCAATGGTTGAGGGTTATGAGCGGATGGGCAGAAATCCAAAGCTTTAAGGCCAAGGAATTGTTACACAGTAAATAAAAAGGTGTTAGAACATGTCTAAGAGTTAAATTCACCACTGAGTTTGTTGTTAGTTCAAAATAAGAGATGTTAATGAATTCAAAATGAGAAATAACTATTTTGTAAATATAATAAGAGGTGAGACTTTTTGTAACTTTTTTACATAGGTCCTTAGCCAAATCTTACTTTTTGTAAACTTCATGTTAGATATTAAAGTGACCATGAAACCAGACCATAAAAAAAAAAAAAAGTGACCATGAAGTAGTGAGTAGCGTTTTGGATTTTTTTTTTGTAGCTTTATTTTTTACAATATATATATATATATATATATGGGTAATGCTATTTGAACAAGTGGTGTTGATTAATTAATTTTAACCAAGTGATTTATTTCTATGCTAAATAGAATATTATTTCGGTGTCAAATAGTATAAAAAATTACATATAAATAAAATTATATTTAATATCGAAATAGTCTTCTATTTAGCATAGAAATAAATCACTTCGTTGGATTTGGTTGGACAAAATTACTTGTTCACATAGAATTATTAAATGCTATTTGAACAAGTGGTTTTGGCTAACTAAGTTCAACTAAGTAATTTATTTCTATGTTAAATAAAATATTATTTCGGGGTTAAATAATATAAAAAAACTACAGATAAATATAGTTCTATTTGACATCGAAATGGTCTTCTATTTAGCATAGAAATAAATGACTTGGTTGGACTTGGTTGCCCAAAACTACTTATTCACATAGAATTATTGAGATTATATTATATAGATAGAAATTAACAATTAAATTATATTGAAATCAATATATTATCATTGTATTAGTAAATTAATAAAGGATTTTTTAGCTGTTAATAAAAAAAATTAGTTTTGCCCGTGCATTGCACGAGCTAATATACTGGTAATGAAGTAATAGATTAGTATCAATTATTATATATGGGTTTGTTAGTTTGAAATTTCTCATAATTATAAGATATTAGGTTATTATTATTCTGATTCTTTCTTCACCTATAAATATGTTCATGCATTGTACTAAGGACATATAACTCTCATACAATTTTAATACATAAATATTTTTTTATTGTGTATTTTCTCTCTTCCTTTCTAACATAGTATCAAGAGCTTAGATTTTTTCCAACATTTTTTTGGATGGGGATTACACATTGGTATCCTCTTTGAATCCTTTCAAGTATTTTCTCCTTTTGGCTCGGAAGCATTTTTTTTAATCCTTTTCGGTAGTATCTTTTCGCACTGTTTCCATTCATTTGCCTACATCAAGTACCATATCTGAAAACATTTTAGTTATCCTCAATGTTTCATGTACTTCTCTTTTTGGCAGTTCTATCTGCACTCTTTCGGCAGCTTCGACATTCATCTTTGTAGCAGTTCCATCTCCACCTCGGTAATTTCGTCAACCTCTTTGTAAAAGTTCTGTCTCCACTTTGTTATGGCTGTTTTGCCAATCTTTTGTGGAAATTCCGTCTATACTCATTCGGCAGTTTCGCCAATCTCTTTGTGCGCGCGAACAGTTTCGTTTGCATCCCGTTCCGATAGTTCCATCTGCATCCTGTTTCTTCTGCACCCTTATTCCGATCTCTCTATGGCAATTTTGTCTGTATCTCCTTTCGACAATTTCGTCAATTTATTTTTTTGTTAAAATAAGTTTCGACACTTGAGTTTGAGGGGATGTTAGAATATATTAGTATCAATTATTATATATAGGTTTATTAATTTGAAATTACTCATCATAATTGTAGAATATTAGGTTGTTATTATTATTCTCATTTTCTCTTTACCTATAAATATGTTCGTGCATTGTACTATAGGATATATACAACTCTCGTATAATTCTAATACATAGATATTTCTCATTTGTGAATTCTCTCCTTCAACACTTGTAATACTTGTTTTTATCCATATAACTTTGTTGATATCAGACACAACATACTGCGAGGTACATTCATAGCTTTTTGGTAGAGTAGTTTAAACCATTTTCCTTATTCTTAAATCTGATCAATCCACATGTGTATCTAATTTTTGTCACATTCTGATTTTGCTTCAATTGGTTCCTATCTCCATGATGATATAATTGAGGATGAACACAGGGACTGCATGCATGAAGAATTGAAGATGTATAAGGATCAGGAGTATTTAAATTTTAAAGAGAGAGGTGTCATAATATGCCAAGGTGTTGAGAATTAATGTAGTAAGATTGATTATGTTTTTTTTTTTTTTTTCTTACAAGGATTGATTATGTTTCTTTTTTTCTGGTGTCTTGATTGATTATGTATTTATTGTATGGTTTTTATTTTTGTCTAGGTGATGGGTGTCAATGTATATATTAGGCGTGATCATATATGTATGGTTTTATTATTTTGTATTTGATTTGTAAATGCTATTTATCTTAACAATTTTGCTATGTATGTATACCCTTTTAATTGACACTAATTTAACACTTATGTAAAACAAAATATACAGAACTCGATCACTAGAATAATAATATTCAAGAAAATACAAATTTCAAAATTTTAATTTTCAAAACTAAGAATCAAATTTAGATTTAAAATTTTAAAAATTAAAAATTAAAACTCAAACTAGAGAATTCAATAAATCTAGAAATCAAACCTTTTAAAATCACAAATTAAACTCCTAATACTTATTACATCAAATCTATAATTTGTATGGATCAAATTAATAAAATATCTAATTAAGCACTAACAAATCTTATAATCAAATCTTAAAAAATATTTAACAAAATTTTCTAATGAAATTCCAACTAAATTTTTTATTAAATTAAAACCTAAAAAACATAGAAATCAAATACTAATAAATTTATAAATCAAATTCCAAAAAACTTATCATCAAATCCATAACTTACTTTATTGTTTAAATATAACAAAATCTCTGAGATTAAACACTAATAATAAACTCACAAATCAAACTCTAAATTTTTTTTTCCTAAAACTCTAATAATCAATCTCGAACTAAACTCTCGTTAAAGTTATTAAACTAAAGAAACCTAAAAAAAACCTAACGTACTCATAAAATCATACATTTTAAAAATTTACCATTAAATTCAATTAAACCATAAATCAAGCCCAAATAAAAGTTACTAACAAATTCATAAATTAAACATGAGATGCTCAAAAAATTTTGTTTTTAATTTCAAATTTTAAAACTGATGAATATAAATAGAAATACATGAAAAATAGAAATGCGTTGCATGTGTCCTAGCTATTATTTAACATGTATACGAATGTCAATGTGGTATATGAATAATATTGTGTTACCCTAATAACAACAATGCAGAGGAAAACTGTAACTCTGCATGGCGTATGAACTTTTTCTGATAATCTTTATAACCTTACAGGTTGAACTTTGGATTGAATGATTTAGGGGGAAAGAAATTCTGAAGATATTGCACTATTAAAAAAAATCTCCGAGAACATATTGCTACGTTCATGCAAATTAAACAGTCAATTTGCGGCCAGGATTTTAAATTTTAGGAACCAAAGTATAAGTGAAAAAAAAAAAAAAAGGAGAGAAGAGAAGACAATTGAATTTATTTCTAGTACAAATAATAAAATAATTTAGAACTCCCTAAATATACATTGTAACTTCAAGTGTATATACTTGTTATAAAAAAAAATATATCGTGGAAGTTAATCATGCTCATATATGCTAGTAGCTATCTACTGACTTCTAATTACTCCATTATTACATAAATATCTCTGGCCTGATCATAAATCAATTATTTATAGAAATATGAGAGAGATAAAATCACAAAAAGATAAAACTAATTCATCCTCTGCCTCTCTGAAACGGTGTGGGTTGTAGACTCTATTTGAGGTGGAGTTTTTCTATTGCAGATGGTGCAATAAAATCTGCGCTTAGTGTTAAAGCAGAGAGGCAGACAACAGAAACTCCATTGCTTATGAACATCCATCGCCTGCACCATTCCTCCACAGTATGGACACGCACCCGGCGCTGCTTGCCTCGCAACGACCCTCTCGTCCTCGCCGCACACAAATACCAGACACATCAATTCGATTGATCTTTAAATTTTTGCAATTTAAATCCTTGCAAGTTGCAATTGGTTGATGATGATGGTGATGAGAAACTCGTTTGTTATGTGAGTGTTTGAGTAAGAAGGGTTATGTGAACTGAAGGGGTATTTATAGTTTATGGAAAGGGGGGTTTGAATTTTGATTGATGTGGCGATGTGAGGAAAGATATGGTTTGTTCTGGAAGAGTGAGTGAGTTAGAGAGATTAGTAGTGCAGGGTAGTCCAGGTCAAAGTGTCAAACACAAAGCGTGTGCCTAGAAACTTCTATTTCTATTCTATACGTGGACAAAAATTTTTAGTGAGTTTTTAATAGTATCAATAAGAGGTAAAAATTCAATAAAATAGAAAAAATTTATCTCATAAAAAATAAAATTCAAATAAGTAATAGTATTTTAAGTTTGTTGATTGATATTGGTCACTAAAATTTTTTCATAAATTTTTTCTACGACAGATATGTATCATAAATTTTAAATAATTCTAAAGTTAACCGACATAATTTTGTTTTTCAATCTCACCATGTGTACTTTTTTTTTTGACTTTGGGCGGCACAAGGCCCGGCTACTCTACCCACACCCCAAACCAACCCAAACCCAAACCCAAACCCGGATCTACTATCAGTGAGAGTTGCAGCTTCCTTACCGTGTAACTCTTTCCCCTTGCTCCCTAAGTTCCTTCGTTGTCGTCTGTCAATGGCAGGGCTCATTGCATGATGAAGACGCCGGAGAACAGGTCGACGTCGTGGATTGGCATGATTCACGAAGCAAACCCAGCATATTGACACTTATCTTCGGAGGGATGTACAGGTTCTCTGCGCCGCGACTGTTCTGCCCGTTCTCCTTCTCCACCGTGCCCTCCGCGTCCCCTGTGCCTTCTCTGTCTCCGGCGTCGTCCCTCTCCGCCGGCATATTCCATCTGTGGCACTTCTCATCTGGCAATGCAGCTCACGCGAATGCGGCTACGGCAGAGATGGAGATGTTGTTTTTGAAAGCTTTATACCCGCGGTTGAGAAGCACGTCACAGCATGTACTCGGCCCCTCTGTCTCTGCGATTCCGCCATGGCCGGAGCAAGGGTTGCAACTGCAGCAGAGGTTCATCAAAGGACAACATTCTTCGTCCCTGCTGTTTGCCTTCGCCCATCATCGTCGCGCCGCTGTTCTTTCGGCAATTCTCTCTCCTCACATAAACAGCGGTGGATACCTCTCGGCATGGCGGCATCAGTAACGCCAAAGCTGTAATGTACCTTTTTTTTTAAATCGATACTATTTTTACATAATTACATCAGAATAAAAATATATAAGATCTACGAGAATAATACTTAACAAAAAAGTGAAAAACAAATTTATTATTTGATATGCTAATCATATACATAATACATTCCATACATCTCTCTTCAAATTAAATCAAATCAAATATCAAAATATTAAAATTAGAATTCAAAATCTTTCCATTTAAAAAGAAATAAATATACAAATCAAATACTAAAAATTCTTTTTATATAATTATTACCATTTTAAGAAAAATAAATCATCCTGTATAATAAATAATAAGAAACATGCAACACGTCCTACTTTCTAATATTTTATTCTTTTATCTATATTCAGTTTTAAATTTTAAAATTGAAAACAACAATTAAGGTTCTTGCTATTTTATGTTATTAATTTTTAGTTGAACAAAA
Source organism: Stylosanthes scabra (assembly GCA_036250425.1). Lineage (NCBI taxonomy): Eukaryota > Viridiplantae > Streptophyta > Magnoliopsida > Fabales > Fabaceae > Stylosanthes > Stylosanthes scabra. The sequence goes on along the minus strand of JASCZI010091649.1, from coordinate 11,692 downwards.
ATGTCATTTTCGTGTAGTAGCATTATTTATGTTGATTATCATCACCTAATATATTTCAATTAACATATTTATACTAATCATTTCATATTTGATTTTTCATAATATTTCTTCTTTTAATTTTACTGCCAAAAAATTATTATCAACCATCATTTTAATTCATTACTAATTATATTTTTCCTTATCTTGCACAAAAGATTAAATTAAATTTAAATTATAAAAATCATTTAATATTATTGTTAGTTATATATAAAATTATTAAAGTATTAAATAATTTATGGGTAGGAATGATAATGAGTATTATGAAGATATGTATCTCTTTTCGGTGTCCTTTTTTTGTTTATAAAAATTGTCTATGTTATTGTTTTTCATATTCTATCATGAGTCTCTATTTAATATCGCCATCAAAATGAGTCGAATTCGTCAGGTCATTTCCGTTTACCCATTCAAAATACGTTGGAGTTTTTAAAAAGTTTAGGTCGGCTAATAGAAATAGCAATGGGTAGATAGGACAAATAATCAAGTACTCATATCCATTTTGAATCTTCATGTATTGCATCATTACTTGTCTTATTATTTACGGATATTTAAGCTTTTTCCATATATTCAAATACACATGTTGCACCCTATCCAAACTCATAGGTATATACATAAAATTAAAAAATTAAAGTAAAATATTTAATAATATTAATAACATGATTAATTAAAATTGAAAAATGAAAAGCTTATTTATAGCGACTAAAACTTTCTAAATTATTAAAATAACAATCAAATTATACATAAACTTTTAAAAAATTAAATTAAATTATATTTATTTCATATGGGACAGTATTAGCAATTGGACGGGTTCAGTCATTACTCGTACCTATCTCATATCCATATAGAACTAAATAGGCATTATCCATACCCTACCCATAGTCATTTAATCGTTGAAAAAACTCGCTCTATTCAAGGCAGGGCATGTCGGTTCGGCTCGATTCAGGCCAAATTGTCATCCTGACCAATTAATAATCCAAGTTAAATGGACTGAGTTTAATTAAACGAACTATAATAGGTTATGTTGAACCGTTTTTCTTTTTTTTTTCAAAAAATAAAAGAAAATGGCATCTTTTGTCCAAATTTTTATTTTTGGAGTTCAAAATAAATAAATAAATAATTAAAGGGTCAGTCCGCTTAATCTATTGGGTAGCCATAAATAGGTAATGTTGAAATTTTTAGACTGTGAACAAAATAGATTTAAACGGACTTAAATAGGTCAGATTAGTCCGTTTGATATTATCTTGATGAAAAAGATGAATACTCGATGATATCCACATATATTATATTTAAAAAATAAAAAATATAACAAAATCCAATATAATTCAATGCATTTAATATAGTGTTGTACAATTCAAATATAATTTAATATAATCTAATATACATATTAAATATATCCACACGTTAAATGAAAATAAAATAAAAATAATTTTCAATATAATAAACAACACAATTGTTAATAAATTCATATTTATGGAAATTTGACGAGTTTTCATACAATAAGAAATCAAATGAATTGATTATCTAAAGATGAATAAATATGTTTTATATATGATCGTCAAAATGGGCGTAACTCGTTGGGCCAGCCAAAACCGTCTATAACGGATGGACTTTTCCCAAAAGATTAAACCTGTAAAAAATGCAGGCTAAACAAATTAGTCCGATTAACCCAAGAAAAATGTCTGATTAAACGGGACATCTCGTGTGCTAAATGTGCTAGTCTATTTAATTTTTTATTTTTTTAAAAATTTAACATAATATAACATAGTCAAAAATTTAATTATATTTCAAGATATTTTAATATAAAAATGTTATTTTATGCATATATTTATTTTTAGAGTATAAAATTAGAGTTTAATTTTTTCAAAATAAATAAATAAACAGAATAACCCGTCGGGTTGGTCATAAACTATTCATGTTCTAAAATTGTAGCCTATGAATAAAACTTACTTAAGCGGTAGGCATAAATTAAATGCATTGGGCTAGCCTGTTTTATTTGCGGTCTTAATTATCTACTTTAAATTAAACAAGTAAGCGGCATATTGTGGTTAGCATATTCTCGTACAATATAGAGTTAATAAAAAAACATATAAATAGTTAAAAAAACAAAATATGCATTTTAAATTTAAATTAATAATAATATTAATGACGTAAAATATTAAAATGATATTAATATATAGTTTAATTAAAATATACTATTATTAGAATAAAAGATTGCAAAATTTGATATTAATGACTAATATTAATTTATTAATTAATTTAATTAATTGATTTCACAATATTTATAATAATATATTAATTGATTTGCTTTAATGATTTAAGTAAGAAATACTCTCAGAAGCGACATGTTATATCAGCGTTTCATTATTAAGTGTATAAATTCAATTTTAATATTATATAATAGATAAATAATAGATAAATAAAAATATTAAATAGTATTATCATCACGCATCATAGAGCAAATCATGATAAAGTTTTTTTTATTTGATTTGTGAATTTTTAGCTGTTTCATTCTTGAGTTTTATTATTTATATTGGATTTGTGAATTTATTAGTATTTAATTCTTTAAATTTTGTTTGAGTTTGATTTGTAATTTAGTTGAGTTTGATTAATAGCGTAAATTATAGGATTTGATAAGAGATTTAGTTGAATTTGTTCAATAACATGAATTTTGAATTTAAGGGTAGATTTTTAAATGTATGATTTTCTAAATATATTAAATTTTTTTAGTTTAATGAGTTTTAATGGAGGATTTAGTTGAAGTTTGATTATTGAAATTTTGGTAAAAGTTGTTTTTTTTTTTATTTGTGAGTTTATTAATATTTGATTAAAGATTATGTTGAGTTTAATCAATAAAGTAAATTATGGACTTGATGGTAGATTTTTTGGAGTTTGATTTGTATTTATTATTATTATTTTATTTCTATATGCTTTATGTGTGAATTTGATAGGAGATTTAACTGGCGATTTGATTAGAAAATTTTATAAAATATCTTTTTAAGATTTAATTAATAAATTTTTAAGTGTTTAATTAAAAATTTTTTGTTGAATTTATTGACGCAAGCATTGGATGTAATATTATTTTTTTGACTTATATTTGTACTGATATAAGTGATGAAGGACGATTACATTGTTGAATTGATGTATTTATGTGTTAGATATTTTTTGGATACGACACTCATCGACACTCGTCTGACTTTTGTGACAATTCGTGTTCTTAAAAGAAAAAAAAATACTTCTTCTAGTATATTTGATCCTCCAAAATATCATCATGAACACGTATTCAATTTTATTCTTAATTTACATCTTTAAAATGAATTTAAAAATAGTATATATTATTATTTCTTAAAACTACAAATTATCTTAAATACTTTATATATTATTATTATAGGACACAATCCAATTATAACTAAGTTGATTCAGTTTTTTTTTTTTACCAGACATAAATCAGTCCGTAATCCGCACCTTCTCCGACAGATCCCTCTATCATCTTCTCCGATAACAACATCGATTAACATGTGCCACGACACCAAAGAGTGGCACAAGGAGGACATTAACATTAACCGCACGCGAGACTCAACCCCAAGAAAAATTTCTATCAAGATTATTTTACTCAATTGCTATTATTTTGAAAATTTTCAAATTATTCATTTAAATATCATCATTTTGTTAAAGTGGATTCTATTTTTTTGGATGCCGAATAAGAGACGCCTTTGTATGAGATGCTTTCAACAGAAAAAATACTTTCAAACCCATAATTTACTTTAGTGCTTAAATCCAATTAATTAAGACCTCCAATTAAACACTAATAAACTCAAATCAAACCCTAAAAATTTTCTATCATTAAATTCATGATTCATATTATTGTTTAAACTCAACTAAATCTCCTATAAAACCTATAATTCACACTATTAATCAAATTTAGTTAAAACCACAAATTAAGGCTAAATAAAACTTAAGAATCAAAATACTAACAAATTCATAAATCAGACGAGAGCCTCGCAATTTGTTTCATTAATTTTAAATTTTAAAACTGAATATAAATAAAAGTACAAGAAAATAATGTTTCCTATTATTTTACATGTATATAATTTTTTTTTTAATTTTTGAAAATAATTAAAATAGAGATATGGAATCAGGAGCAAATCTTAAGAGTGCAGTACAGAAAAGGAGCAAAGTCTAACTGAATGAAAGAGTTAATATGTTAAATTATTATGACTAGTTTTTTATTGTATTCTGTCTCGGGTGTTTCAGTTAGTATAGGACCTATTGATATATTACTGTGTTTGAACTGGTTTTGTTTGAGCTTGTACTGCTGTTTTGCTGTAATTGCTCATCTCTAAATCCTAAACACTAAACCTTATTATTAAGGTAAACTTTAACTCTACAAGCCTACATAGAGTATGAACTTTTATAGTTACAGGTTGAACTTTGTCTTGAATGACTCAGAAAAAAAAAAAAAAAGTCTCCAAGAAGATATTGCACTATACAAAACATAAATCTCCGTGAACATATATCGCTACTTCACCGTTCATGCAAATTAAACAGTCAATTTGCAGGCAGGATTTTAAATTTTAGGAACCAAAGTATAATTGACAAGGAGACAAAAAAGAGTAAGGCAATTGAATTTATTTCTGGTACAAATTAAATAATAATATAAATTAGAACTCCATATATACATTGTGAATTCAAGTATATATACTTGTTATCAAAAAAATCGTGGAAGTTAATCCTGCTCATATATGCTAGTAGCTATATAATGACTTCTAATTGCTCCATTATAACATAATTGTCTCTGGCATGATTATGAATCAATTTACAGAAACATACGTGAGAATAAAATCACAAAAAAATACAACTAATCCCTCCTCTCCCTCTCTATTTGAGGTGGAGTTTTCTATTGCAGATGATGCAATAAAATCTGCGCTTAGTGTTAAAGCAGAGAGGCAGACAACAGAAACTCCATTGCTTATGAACGTCCATTGCCTGCACCATCCCTCCACAGTACGGACAAGCACCCGGCGCTGCTTGCCACGCAACGACCCTCTCGTCCTCGCCGCACACAAATACCAGACACATCGATTCGATTGATCTTTGATTCCTTGCAAGTTGCAATTCGTTGATTATGATGTATGAGAAATTCGTTTGTTATGTGAGTGCCTGAGAAGGGTTGTGTGAATCGAAGGGGTATTTAACTATTTATAGTTGGGGGTTTCAATTTTACAAAGCGCGTGTCTAGAACCTTCTATTTCTATTCTATAAAATTTTCAGTGAGTTTTATATAATTATTATTATTTAACAAAAATAAATTATTAGGTAAATAATTAATTTGAATAATTATATATTTATATGTGAATAATTACCTAAGATAAGAGAGATATGAATAGTAAATTTAGAGAGAAAGTATTCCAATAATTTTCAAACTAACAAATCAATCAACAAAAAATAGAAAATCCATAACCACTATTAATAGAACGAAAGTCATAGAATATCCGAAACCTAAAGCAGTTATTAGTCAACTTTAGAAATAGAACATCCATAATCTAGAAACAGAACATTCGAAACCTAAAAAAATAAAATATCTAATTCAAATTATTGACTGATATTGATGAATTTTTATTGGTTCGTTAGCATTGTTCTAATTTAAAATATCTCTAAATTTAACCAACATAATTTTGTTTTTCAATCTTAACTGTGAGTACACTTTTTTAATCAATACTATTTTGATACCAAAATAAAAACATGTAAGATCCAATCATCCACCAGAATCATATTTAACAAAAAGACAAATTTATTTATTTTATATACTAATCATATACATTCTGTATATCTCTCTTCAAATTAAATCAAATCAAATATCAAAAATTAAAATTAGAAATCAAATCTTCAACAAAAATTCATTTAAACAGAAATAAAATACAGAAATCAAATCCTAAAAATTCTTTTTATATAATTATTAATATTTTAAGAAAAATAAATTATCCTGTACACTAAATAATAAGAAACATGCAACACATCCTACTTTCTAATAATTTTTATCTATGTTCAGTTTTAAATTTTAAAATTGAAAACAACAGTCAACAATTTTAAGGTTCTTGCTATTTAATGTTATTAATTTTTAGTTGAACAAAAATGTCATTTTCGTGTAGTAGCATTATTTATGTTGATTATCATCACCTAGTATATTTCAATTGACATATTTACACTGATCATTTCATATTAGATTTTTCATAATATATCTTCTTTTAATTTTACTGTAAAAAAATTATTATCAACTATCATCTTTTTAATTCATTAAGAATTGAGATATTAAATAGTCGAAAATGTTACATATACCACTGTATATCTCCATACATTCTATTTATAATACAGAAAATATAAATATAAAAAAAAATTCATAAAATACATTAATACAATATACAATAACACAAAAATAATTATAACAAAAAAATAATGTACCTCAACATATAAATTATAAAAGGTATATAAAGATTTATAGTGATACATATTAATTAATTATTAAATAATATTGGCATCAGGCATCATAGTGCGTCATGATAAGTTTTTTTTAATATATTTGATTCTTGAGTTTTATTATTTATATTTTTTTATAAAATGACTAATACAATCTTATGTGAGTCTAAAGAAAATAAAAAATAGCAAGCCGTGAAATGGATCTACCAAAAAAAAAAAAAAAATGAAATAATATAAGAGAAGAAGTAGAAGAATAAAAAAACGGGTTTGAAGATAATTTGAAGGGATTATAAGTGAAGGGTGCCAATGCATTAGGTGTGATTATATATGTATGGTTTTGTTATTTTGTATTGGATTTACGTGTGTGGTTATTTACCTATACCAATATCTATACCGATTTATAAAGGCGCCCTAGAGATTTTGGTATTCAACTTTTGTTTCCTCTTTTATTCTTATTAATATAAAACATAATTAATAACCGTGGTAGATAATTTTTTACCCTATTAATATTAAGCACAAGTAATAACTGACGTACATAAATATTGGGATATTAAGTTATTACAGGCTAACATATTAGATGAAGTAACTACCAACAACACTCTCTACCAACTCAATAAATAAAAATATAACCACCTAAAATATTATGAAGCATCAAAAAATTCTTTTGAATTGTGCTTATTATACATTCTCAATCATTTTCTCTACAGTTGTTTCTCTGTAAGCTTCTTTTCTTTGTCAACCTCCTACTTCACTATTGCTTATTATATCCCTCAATCATTTTCTCTAGTTTCTCTGCAAGCTTTTTTTCTTTCTCAACCTCCTGCTTCACTATTTTTTCATTTTATCCTTTATTTTGCTTTCATTTTAGTTCCTACTCTCCTTTTTTCAGGTTGTTTTTTTTAATATTCTTTAATAGAGATTTATTTTTTTTAATAGCAATCAGTGAGTGATAAAAGACAATTGTTGCTGTTGCTGATTGGAATTGAAAGAAAGTGGTTTGCTCAGTATTCAATATTATCTTTGTCTAGATTATCAAATAGTGAGATCAATGTTGTATGATAAAAAAAAAAATAGCACAATCCTAGTATTTTACACGCATGGCGTCCTATGTTCTTATTTCATAATTCGATTCAATTTGCAAGAATACACAATTTTACCGCTCACTCTTTGTTGTGTTTATATGTATGCTTCATAATACTTCTTCATGCTTCATTAAACAAGAACATCAACAAAGTATGATTTTTAGACTTTATAGAAAGTACAAAATTATTGAAATTTTAAGATCTTCCATTTCTCTACACGTTCTTTCCTACGCGAGCATCATACATGGCTTATTATTGCTCTTCTTTTGTATTGAATATTTAAACGGATCTAGCCGAAGTTAACAATTAACTTATAATGTATGATTGTTAAACTTAATACATTAATTAAAGACTTGATATGTTTTCTTTCAACCGTTTATTGTTCGGTTGCTTAATATATCTTAAATTCTTAATTGTTTCCCTTGCAAATTTGAATAACAAAAATTAATTTCAATTAACACTAAAAAAAATGAAAAATAAACATGATAAAACACAAGTAATATGTCTTTTAAAACAAATTTGTTAAGTATAACTTAAGAGTTTTGACAACCTTGATAATTGCATTCACTAATACATAAGTGCATATAGTAACTTCAAATAACTATTATGATAGGATCCAAAATGGAAAATTCAACCAATCAACAATTACGGTCTCAACATGAGCGATGAACAATGACATCAATACCTTACCAAGCGTGCAAGTTATCAAAAAAGGATCGAGGGAAAGACGTTGTTGTATCAAATGATACAACTATAACTCTGTTGCAAGATATCACAATTACGAGTAGAGTAGTTCGATTAACTGCAATTAGACAAATGGTCAGACTGCTTCTCACCTACATTTTGTCCAAGGTATTATCTATAAACAAAATAAGGGATAAGTACTTTTTTGTTCCCTAAAATTTGTTATCAAAATCAAAATCATCTTTAAGATTTTTTTTATTCAAAATAGTCCCTAAGGTTTAATTTTACTCTAAAAGACAAAAATAACCTTCTCCTATTCCTCCTCTTCTTCTTCCAGTTCTGGGTAACTTCAACATTTTTTTCTTGATAGTTGACAAAACAGTTCACAAAACAGCTTCCCTCAGGGATTCAGTTCAGTACAAGCAAAAACATAAACAAAAGAAATTGAAGAAAGGCATCAGACATCAAGATTAGAGGCCCCCATAATCAATTCCTCAATCACTACCCTTATTCCAATTTTGTATCCTCTTTCTCGAACACAGATTCAACAAGAGATCCATTTCACTTTTTCTTCTTCAATAACCACTCCTTTTCCTACCTCAACGCTGTAGCAGCTGCCTAATTCAACACCTTCTTCTGCTCTAAAGATCCACCTTTGAAGATAATTAAATTTCTATGATTCCATATGGACCACACAATGGAGAAAAATGATATCATCCATAACCCCCTTCGATCCTTATTAATTCTAACCTCCATCTGGGTAACTTCAATTAACCAGTTTCCAACTTCAACTAACATGTTTGGTGATGATTTACAGAAAATTTTCTGGAGGTGTTACTGTCACAATAATTCTTCTTTGACACTTCGGATCTTGTTAGTTGAGTAGATGTTAGTAGAGTTGCTGTTATTAGCTGTCACTTTGTGGTTGTTAGACTTATGGTTAAGTTAACTATGGAAGTTGTTAGTTAGTTGATTAAGTTAGTTGATTAGATGAGCTGTCACACAGCTGTCAAGTAACCATAGTTAGTTTAGCAGTTATGTTACTATAAATGTAATTAGTAGTATTATCAATATGAATGATAATTTCTCATTCTCTGAAAACTCACTCTCTCTCATTTGAGCTCTCTTTCTTCCTTCTTCATTCACAGAGCAAGTTCACTAGTTCAATACTATGAACTTTCTCATGGTGCGGTGAGCATGGAGAAGCTTGGAAGATTGAGCTCACAATTGGAGTGTTAATAAATCGGAATTGAGCGAATTGCTCAAATCTCAGTTTCCTCTTCTTCAGAATCTAGCGAACTGCTCAGACTACAACTTTCCTCTTCTTTACTCTTCTCACCTTCGATTCTCCCTGTTCTTCTCATCTTCATCATTTCCTTCATGCCTAAACTCACACAATAGAGTTGATGAGAGTTGCCTTGTTATTCGATCGAACATTTCTTCAAGATTGAAAAGCAAGGGCTCCAATCACGAGATTAGGTGTGGAAGCTCCTGAAACTTTCATTTCTTGATCAGGATTCAGTGGATATAGATCGTGAAATTGAAATGGCAGACGACTCTATTACAGAGAATGCTCTTGGATTCTCCATCACAGATCTGCAAAATTTGGCTAAGCTGATGAATCAACTTACCTCCGTTCAACATCAGATAAGTCAAGTAGGCAGATCCAGCATCAGTTTGCTACAAGATCCTTCTAGTCATTTCTTCCTACATCATGGAGAAAATCCAGGTAATGCACTTACCACAAATCCTCTCACAACACTGAATTATCATTCGTGGTCACGGTCTGTGAGGATAGCACTTAGGTCGAAAAACAAATTGAAGTTTATTGATGGCTCCCTTCCAAAGCCTGATAAGTCAGATAGCACCTTTGAAGCTTGGGAAAGATGCAATAACATAGTTTTAGCCTGGTTACACGCCTCAATTAGTAATGAGATCCTTCACAGTGTTCTATGGTGTGATATAGCTCATGAACTATGGGAAGATTTGAAACACCGTTTTTACCATGGAGATTTGTTTAGAATAGCTGAATTGGAGGAAGAAGTTTTTCTTACTAAACAAGAAGACTCTACAATTACTACTTATTTTACCAAGCTCAAAGGATTATGGGAGGTGCTTGATGAGTTTCAGCCTATTCCACCCTGTGATTGTGTTGTTTCCTGCTCATGCATTGCAAGCACATTTCGAAAATACAGGGATCAATCTCACATTGTACATTTCTTGAGAGGGCTAAATGAAGACTATAGCACTGCCAGGTCTCAGATTATGCTAATGACTCCTCTATCTGATATAAATGCAGTATTCTCCTTATTACTGCAACAAGAAAGACAAATCTCTAACTCAAGCTCTAAGGAAAGTGCACGATCTTTAGTAAATGCTACACAATACTATGAGCTATCTTCTGATGGAAAATTCAGTGACAACAGAGGGAGAGGTAGAGGAAGAGGAACTAGAGGAAGAGGAGGCAATGGTAGATAGCAAGGAAAGAAGTGTTCCCACTGTGGCAGAACAGGACACTTAGTGGATACATGCTATCATAAGCATGGTTTCCCTCCTCACTACAAAAGGCATAATGATGTTAAGGCTGTTAACAGTGTCAATACTGATGGTGAATTGAAGAACATCAGTGAGCACAGTTTGGAGAATGGCAACACCTTTGATCACTTGTTTTCTAAGGAACAGAAACAAGCACTGCTTGGATTGCTACAGGGTCATTATGGAAAGACTGCTCAAGGCTCAAATTGTTACGTCACGTAGCACGTATACTCAAGAGGGGGTGAATTGAGTATGATAACAACAATGATAAGTTTTCACGAAAGCTTAAATTACTTGAAATTTAAATGACTTAAATGCTTGTACTAGCATTTTTCCAAGGGCTTAAGTCAATTCTTAAGTACTTACGAGGATCTTGTACTTTCCGAAACACTTGTATAATAATAAATGACAAGAATATAAGAAGTAAGTATAGAAATACGATACACCAAATTTAGAGTGGTTTGGCTCAATTTCTCGCCTACGTCCACTTTCTTTCTCAATCGCAATCGAGAAGTTCCACTATCAACAAGCTTCAAGGTGCTTGATAAACCGTTTACAACAAGAGCTTGAATCGAACACGTTACGGTACAACTCGATAACCCACTTCACTCGAAGTTTACCCAACCTCAAGATTTCTCTTAAGTGTTTATCTCACCGACTAGTGTTTATCAACGCTCACCAATAAGAGAACCAATCTCTTATCTTACAAATGGAACAAAATAGAATTTTGAAAACTCACAAGATGAGTATATGATTACAAATTTGAAGCAGTATAAATCAAATGTGTGTATCTCTCAATTTAGTGCATAAAATCACTTTGAAATAGATATGAAATGAAAGAATAATATCAAGATGCTTTGCAAATGATCAAGTGTATGAAATGA
>JASCZI010091648.1:0-20920 GCA_036250425.1 Stylosanthes scabra | reverse complement strand
ACATTCGTTCACATTACACCAGAACGATCTCATTATCAAGGGCGTACACATCCAAGTAATATTGCATTCACGATCTAATACGCATAATTAAACAACATCACGATTAGAAACGTAAATAAAATTGGTTTCAACTTACATGCACGCTCGATTCTGCGCCATTTGCAGATTCCGAATCGAAGTAATAGCTTCGAGCATCCATTCTAAACGAGTCCAAAATAATCTTCGAACGAATACGCAGACAATCCGATTGCAATGATGAAGAACAGCAGTGAGGATCGTGAATACGAATTAGGATATAGTAGCTGCGACGTTGATGGAATATGACGACACGCAAGAATTTTGCTTTCTGTTACACAACCCAATTTTCGAAAAAACTAACCTAATATAAACGGCAGTGGGCCAGGCGCGTGAGAGTATATGACTTGGTTAGACTTGGTTACTAAAAAAGCTTGGTTGTGTATAATTATTGTTAATTAAATATGTAAAATCATCTAACGACTTTTAACAAATATTTTCATTCTACCGCACTTAAAAATTCACGTATTAAAAAAAGCTACATAATAAATGAGAAAATTTATAAATAGAATAAACTAAGGATCACAATTTAATTAAATATGTAAAATCATCTAACGACTTTTAACAAATATTTTCATTCTACCGCACTTAAAAATTCACGTATTAAAAAAAGCTACGTAATAAATGAGAAAATTTATAAATAGAATAAACTAAGGATCACAATTTAATTAAATATATCAAATCATCTAACAACTTTTAATAAGTAATTTCACTCTATCGCACTTAAAAATTCATGTATTAAAAAAAAATTACGTAATAAATAAGAAAATTTAAAAGTAGAGTAAACTAAGGATCACAATTTAATTAAATATATCAAATCATCTAACGACTTTTAATAAGTAATTTCACTCTACCGCACTTAAAAATTTTACGTATTAAAAAAGCTAAGTAATAAATGAGAAAATTTAAAAGTAGAGTATATTAAGGATCACAATTTAATTAAATATGTCAAATTATCTAATGACTTTTAATAAGTAATTTCACTCTACCACACTTAAAAATTTAAGTATTAAAAAAAACAACGTAATAAATGAAAAAATTTAAAAGTAGAATATACTAAGGATCACAATGTTATTAAATATGTCAAATCTTCTAACGTATTTTAATAAGAAATTTAACTGCACTTAAAAATTCACGTATTTAAAAAAGCTACGTAATAAATGAAAAAATTTAAAAATAGAGTACTCTAAGGATCACAATTTAATTAAATATGTCAAATCATTTAACGAATTTTAATAAGTAATTTTACTTTACCGAACTTAAAGATTCACGTATTAAAAAAAGTTACGTAATAAATGAGAAAATATAAAAGTAGAGTAAATTAAGGATCATAATTTAATTAAATACGTCAAATTATTTAACGACTTTTAATAAGTAATTTCACTATACCACGCTTAAAAATTTACATATTAAAAAAAACTACGTAATAAATGAAAAAAAATTTACGTATTAAAAAAATTACTTAATAAATGAGAAAATTTAATAGCATTTAATTTATAAATATGCAGACAAAATAACCTCGCAACAAAATCAGGAACGAATATTAAATAAAGAAAGAGAAAAAATCTTTTCTCACTTTCCATTTCTTGTTTCAGCAACTACTATTTAGAAACCAAAAAACAGCACAGAATAGAGAAAACCATAGAGCAAAAACCTTCAAATTTCAAACTTCAAAAAACCCTCTTCATTACAACAGAAACCACTGTCTTCTTCTTCTTCTTCAAGGTTCTCATTCTAAACATTTTCATTACATAACAACTTTCTTTCTCTCTTTTTCTTTATATGAAATAATTAAGTAAGAATCGGAATCTTTCAATGGAATCTTTTATTTCAGCTGAGAACACTAACCAACCCAACCCAACTCCGTTCCCACTATTCCCACCGGGAATCCCAATCCCTCCGACGGCCAGAGAAAACGCCGTAACGGCCACCGCCGCTAAAATTCCAACGCCATTTCTCTTAATACCCAAACCCGAACCCGTTGAAGAATGCAGCACTCCGATCCCCATCCCCACCGCCACCGCCACCGCTAACAACGAAGATATCAAACCTATATTCCATAGTGGGCCCCACCGGGAAACCCTAACTGCACCTACACCTCCTTCAGCCACCTCATCCGACCAAAACGACAGCGAAAATGCCTTATACGACGAGTTCAATCGAGTCTCTCAGCTCTTCCGTATGGCTTTCGGACCGGGGATGCAGCAGCTTGAAGCATCTCCGCAAAACGAGTTCTCAAACGACACCGTTTTGGACCCTAATTCGGGGGCTATTGTACCGGTGCCTCCTCCGCAGCAGCACGGGGGTTACGGGAACGGAAACGATGCCGGAGGGGGCGAGGGTTCTTCGTCAAACGGCGGGAACATGTCGCTGGCGAAGAGGAGTATTAGGTCGAAGGATCTTGTGAGGGTAAAAGATCTGACCATTAAGGACATGCGCCATTTCCGTGAGGTGGTGAGGCGGACGAGGATGATCTATGACTCGCTTCGGGTGCTGGCGACGGCGGAGGAGGAGAGGAAGTTGATGATGGCTGATTGGAAGAAGGCCAGAGGGGACCTTAGGGCTTCGAATTTGATGAAAACTTGCGGGCTTTGGCTTAACCGCGACAAGAGGATCGTCGGCGCCATCCCCGGGGTTTGTATTGGGGATGTGTTCCTATACAGGATGGAATTATGTATTGTAGGCCTTCACGGGCAGACGCAGGCCGGAATTGATTATCTCCCGGCTAGTTTGAGCTCGAACGGTGAGCCAATTGCCACCAGTGTCATTGTTTCTGGTGGCTATGAGGATGATATGGATGAGGGTGATGTTATCATTTACTCGGGTCATGGGGGCCAGGACAAGCATTATAAGCAGGTGTTTCATCAGAAGTTGGAAGGTGGGAACTTGGCATTGGAGAGGAGTATGTACTATGGGATTGAGGTGAGGGTTATTCGGGGATTGCAGTGCGAGGGAACTGTCAACGCAACTGGTAAGGTTTATGTTTATGATGGGTTGTATAGGATTATTGATTGCTGGTTTGATGTTGGGAAGTCTGGTTTTGGTGTTTATAAGTATAAGCTGTTTAGGATTGATGGGCAGCCTAAGATGGGTAGTGCTGTTCTTAAGGAGGCTGGTATGCTTAAGAGGGATCCATTGTGTTTTAAGCCTATGTGTTGTTTGTCTCTTGATATTTCGCAACGGCGGGAGCCTGTTGGGGTTCGGCTTTTTAATGACATTGATAAGAATCGTGACCCGCTTTGTTACGAGTATCTTCCAAAGACTAATTTTCCAGCATTCGTGTTTCACCAGACTGGGAATGGCACAGGTTGTCAGTGTGTGAATGGTTGTTTTGAAGGCTGCTTTTGTGTCATGAAAAATGGAGGTGAATTTGCTTATAATCAGAGTGGGATTCTGTTGAGAGGGAAGCCTGTAATATTTGAATGTGGCCCCTTTTGCCGATGTTCTCCAAATTGTCAGAATCGTGTCACACAGAAGGGGTTGAAAAGTAGGTTGGAAGTGTTTAGGTCTAGGGAAACTGGCTGGGGAGTTAGATCCTTGGACCTTATACAAGCTGGTGCTTTTATATGCGAATATACAGGTGTTGTCGTAACCAGGCAGCAAGCACAAATTTTGACCATGAATGGTGATGCATTAATATATCCTAATCGGTTTACTGACAGGTGGGCAGAATGGGGGGATGTATCTTTAATAAATCCCAGTTATGTTCGTCCATCATTTCCGTCAATACCTCCTTTAGATTTTGCTTTGGATGTGTCAAGAATGAGGAATGTAGCCTGCTATATGAGTCATAGTTCATCTCCAAATGTGTTGGTTCAGTTTGTTCTGTATGATCACAACAATTTAATGTTCCCTCACCTTATGCTATTTGCAATGGAGACCATCCCACCGATGAGAGAGCTTAGCCTTGATTACGGGGTGACTGATGAGTGGACAGGCAAGCTCGCTATATGTAACTGATTGATATTGTAAGTTTCATGCTCCTGATAACATGCTGAAGCTGAGTTTTTGGAAATGCTCACCGAGGTATAGCCAAGTTCTTTCATTTCACTCATTTGATTTCATTTTGTCTTCAACTTATTTGCATCTCCCTTTGTCCAATTTCCAGTGCAAACTTTGTTAACAATATGAGTTATTTTATAGCCATATTTTATTATTCATTGTAAACTGTTGCATATTGTGCTCTTTTGAATATGCAGATGTAATTTGTATCATGGAAAGTTTAATATTTAATAGAATGGTTCATGATTGATACCTTTGTGTTGTCTTAATATTTTATACGGTGCTTATTTGCTTTCACACAATAAAGAGGAAATTTACCTAAAAATACCATGTGCTATATGCTGGTAATAAAGGCCAAATTCCCAGTACTTAGCTACCTGGGCTGGGATGGAGCTTTTGATATCCAACTAGGTTTATCAAGGTGGAAAGAGGTTGTGTTAACAAATGAGTTACAATCTAAAAGAAGTAAAATTTACAAATAAATACATCAAAGGACTAAAGAAACAAGATCCTATTTTTATGTGGTACTGCCTTCTATAAAAGAAGAATCTTATTTAGATAACGGAATGCATTATACAAATACATAATGGAAATCTAATTCATAGTACAAATATTATGAGCCTTCAGTGGAATTATATTAATAATTCTATTCTATTTCTACTACTGAAGTATGAATTAATTATGTTTCTGTTAACATCGGGGTGTGATCAGAATTGGAAATGGGATTGCAAGTATGGGGCATCAATAATCAATAAAGTTATTTAAATGAAAACAGAAAGCGGATCATGGCGAAGGGTAAAGATACTGATTAATGGTTAATTTGGAAAGTATGACTTAGTATATTCTACTCACAAGCTTTCTGACACAAGCATGGTGGCATACTTTTAAGTTCTATCATTTTGTTCCTTCATTTTCTGACTTTGAACATGTATCCCATGGATTCTTTAGCAGATTTTACTAGCCAATTTGAGTGTTCAAAATTATGTTTAGTAACTTGGGAATGTGTGCGTAAGATTTTTATGCATGCATGTCATTATTGCCAGTTAAGATTATTGTCTTTGTATCAATGAAAGATAAGATTGCCTTTTTTAACTCATAATTGCACCCTATTGTACACTAATTGATCTATCTGCTTGCTGTCAGCAGCATCTTCAAACTTACAATTAACTAAAAGATTACAAGCTTTGACACTTTATTTTTCATTACACCCTTTTTGGACCTACTTGAGAAGTTGGTTCTAGGTGCAGCAGGTAACAGCTTTATGCTAATCTCTGATATTAAATGTGAAGATTTTAAGACATTTTCTTTGGAAACCAGGCGGGTTACTGGAATCATGGTTGTCTTTTAGCATCAGTGTGTTTATTACCTGAGTTGAACTGTTTTTTAATATTTTTAGCTTCCCAATTATTTTTAGTTAACTTTTGACATAGTTCTGCAACCACAGCTAATATTTAGGTATGATGATTTGTGTGGATACTAGTTTGCCGTATTTCAACTTGATGTAGCTTTGGGTTTCAGGTCTAAATCTCACCATTATACAATGAAATGTAGAATTGGTTGCCTGCAAATCAGTGTCAACATGATGCTTGTTATATTTTGTTGCTTTATCTGATTCATTGGCAAGTCCTTGGTGTCTGTGCGATGAGCAATATCATGAAGCGGACTTCGCTATAATCGCAAACTCTTCTGTTGTAATGTTTTGTCTCTATCTTGTTGATGCATTTTCTTTGTTCATTCCTTGTCTTAGGCAGAGCAGTTTCACACCTCTATCCCCATCTTTTTGAGCAACTCTCCCAGCTGTAGTAAACACTTTTTGGGTACTTAATTGAGCAAGTCGCGCAGCTGTATTTGATTCTTTGTTTTTTGGGTACTTGTAAATAATGCAAACTCCAAAGCCTGTACAGGGATGATACTAGCAGTTTAGAGTTATAGATGAATACCACGCAGCATTTTGATTGGCTAAACTAAGCATCTGGTTATGTAAGGTTGCGTTTGGAAGAGAAATAGCGGCTGAGAGCCTGAAACTAAATTAAGTTTGCCGTTGTATTTGGTTTAAAATTATTGAAATTTTAATATCAGTCTTTATCAACCAAACACAATATTAAGTCGCAGTCCTCCAGCCTCAATCCCAATTCCTGCTACCAAACGCATCCTAAATA
This sequence comes from Stylosanthes scabra, assembly GCA_036250425.1. Taxonomy (NCBI): domain Eukaryota; kingdom Viridiplantae; phylum Streptophyta; class Magnoliopsida; order Fabales; family Fabaceae; genus Stylosanthes; species Stylosanthes scabra. Next base: position 14,684 of record JASCZI010091648.1, on the reverse strand, counting down.
ATGATCACTTTTGCTGCTTATGACCTTCATATTTTATGATGAAATCTGTAGTCTATCCATCAGGAATTGATCGTTGATGAAATGATCAAGTTTGTTGTAGCTAGATGGCACATTATATTGTTGCAGAACCCTGCTACTGGGGAAACTGATTTGCACATTTGTATCATCAGGATAATTCTTATTTGTATAATCAATCTTGGGACAATGTTCTTGAGCATGTTTCAGTAGTTCAGTACTAATGACATTTTAGCTGAATTTCTTTGCTGTAAGGCTGTGTTGGAGAGTTTTATTACACAGGAAAAAAATGGAGAGAAAAAAATTTAAAAAAGAAAATGAACTTCTAGTTCCTCTTTAAATTCCCTTTTTTCACTTTTGAAATGAATCATATAAATACCATCTTTTTAATTTACACTAACATCAAAACCAATCTTGAGTTGTAAATGATGTAATTTAGAAGGTGACTGAAATAATTGGAACCATCATTTACATTAATCGTTTAATTGGTTTCTAACAGATGATATAAACTAAACTGCAATTTCAGTGCCGAACATGTTTATAAAAAATTTGCGAAACTAATTTAGTCTTCTTTGAAAAATGAAAATAGTTTAGTCTTTGAAAATATTTTAGGCATCAATTTAATTTTTAGAAGTAAATATTATCTTTTATTCAATAGATAATGTCATTCTCAATTTGTGAGTTACTTCTTTTAATACAATTTATCATCAAATTTTATAAAATTAGAAGTGATATTACTAAAATGGAAGTCACAATATCTTCTCCCTAATCCGTATTGTTTTGTCTTAAGAAAAATGTAATATATATAAAAAAATTTCAAGAAATAAATTAGTATTGTAGATTTCTTTCCTTTTTCGTTAAAAAATCCTTTAAAACCATCTCTTCTCTTCCAATTTCCAAACTCCCAATTCCAATTTTTTAAAACCAAAAGATATTTGTATTTATACTATTATAAATATTTATTATCTTCATCTAATGTAACTTAAAAAAACAAGAATATGTACATCGAAAAAATTCTTGACAGTTGTTAAATTTATAAAGTGACAAAGTAACACTTTAATCATCTTGGATTTTGTAACTTTTATGACGTGTGAGTTATTATTTTTCTATAATAACTTTAGAGAAGTTTAATCGCATGCCAGCATGCGTGTGTATATATATATAATGTTTTGAAAGATTATTCGGTATGTCGCAAAAAGTGTGACATATCGTATTTTATCGCTTTTTAGCCGTTGATCTTAATCATATATTATTTTTAATTAAAATTAATCAAAATCAACGGCTAAAAAGTGGTTAAATACGGTAACCCGCACTTTTTAATAATTTTCCTAATGTTTTTCTTTTTGTGACCCTCTGCTTAGTACTTTGTGAGAAACCGCAGCTAACATCCATGGCTTCCTCCAGCTACCCACCGGACAAGCATTCTCCTCCAATTGTGATCCGTTTCTTTACAATTATTCACAATGAAAGTCTTCAACTTGAAAACCTTGTAAGCTTTTTCTCCCTTTGAAACCCTGCCACTGTGTTTATCATCTATGATCTTCAGTAATCTTCTGAACTTGCATGTTTTTAATTTGAATAATTTTATCTTTATTTACTATATACTCAGTAATTACATGTTTATTGGTATAATTGTAGAAGATACCAAACAAATTCACTAGCAAATATGGTGATGGAGTGCCAAATCCAGTGTATCTGAAGCCTCCAGATGGCACTCAATGGAAAATAGAATGGACTAAGCATGATGATGGTGAGATTTTCTTTGAAAATGGTTGGAAAGAGTTTGCTGCATATTACTCTCTGAATCATGGACACTTGGTGAGGTTTGATTACAACAGAACTTGTTTTCAGATACACATATTTAACATGAGTGGCTTGGAAATAGACTATCCTTCCAATGATCAGACTTGTGATGATGATTCTGTTGAGATTTTGGATGAGATACCGGCGTCGTTCCGGGGCCAGTCCACGATGACACTGGAATCATCTCCTTCTAGAATGAGTGCCACAGAAACAGAAACTATGAATGTTGAAGAGTCAAATCTTGAAATGCCAGTAATTGCATCTACCAATAAAAAATTGGATGGTATGTTACTATGTTTTATATTATTAGATCATTCTTTTATTGGAATATTGTTAATTTTGGGAACATAGACTAATTAGGCCCTAAGCAGTTTATATATATATCGGTAATGCTGAGATTTACATTTTTCCGTGTTGTAAATGAGGTGTGCGGAGGTGTACAGTGGTACACGTAGATTAATTCTAAAAATATAGCTTGTATCTGACTCATTCCGGAAGTAAGATTAGTTCTAATTGTGTTATATTTGATGGTGCTGGATCCAGTTTTCGATCCTGGGACCAGTGGGTTTCGGGCTCTTGAAGAAGCTCAGAAGTTCAGTTCAGAATATCCCTCTTTCATTGTCAAAATAAGGAGAGCTAATTTGTGGAGGTCAAGGGCGGTAAGTTTAGGTTCATACATATTGTTATTGTTATTTCATAAGTTGTGATTCTGTTCTGATGACGGCGATGATGAAAATATGCTGTGATGCAGAATTTCGAAGCTGCCTTGTTCAGACGTTATTTCAAAAAGAAGGAATATGATGTAAACATAAGGTTTGAGGGGAACTTATTGCCTGCAAAGTTGCGCTACTATAAAAATTCTAATGCCATTATCTCTGCCGGTTGGATGCCTTTTGCTCGAGCAAGTAAATTGCAACCTGGGGATGTTTGTGTCTTTGAGCTCATTGATAGAGATGATCCGGTGTTTGATGTTCATATTTATAGAGCACAGGGTTAAGCATTTGTTAGAACTTGAAGAGCTCTTGAAGTAATTTTTTTAATAATGTCTTGAACCTCTTTCATAAAACCAAACTCCTATTTTAGCCAACACTTATTTATGTGTAATAAACTACCATGGTATATGGATTAAGAGCTCTAACTCTAATATAGCAAGTGTGTGTCTGATATGGGAGAAAAGATGTGGAGAATTTTTCATGGATTTGATTCATTATTTATGACTTACTCAAGAATCTAATTCATGGAATTTTTACCTTCATTGTTATTCTCATACCAGCCATAAGAAATGTACATTTTCAACTGTTTTAGAATTACTAGGCCAGTAAACATTTTTGGAAAGAAGAAAGTTCTTTGAATGGAAGACCAACTGGAAGATGTTGACAAAATGTATCCACAAAATAAAAAACAGAAGTGCATAACATTATGTAAATTCTTTTGGGATGGATGCAGATGTTGACTTCGAAAAACGTGTCCTTTCAGACTGATTAAAATCCATTTGGTCCAGCAGAGACATGTATGGTTTCATTTTATTCTATTGTTCTGGCTTTTGGGGCATTTCATCGAACACTTGAACTGCTTCATCACTGATCTCATTAATGTTATCCTTTTCTTGTTGACTAACATTGAAAGGATACTATATTTCTAAGGCCACTCATGTCACTTATTTGTCCCCCAAATTGGGAGTTTCCATTGCACTCAAACAACAACAAATTTCCATTACACAAGGTTTGACAGAGCAGGACACTTTTTCCTAATGAACTTTTTTTTTGGAAGCCTCTTCAAAGCACTTAGTTAATGTTAGCATGCATAGTTGGAACATTAATTATTGATGAGAGAGATAAATTGCATTCCAATTTTACAAAGTAACTTAAATTACGGTTCTATCCTTAACCTTTTTCATTAATTGTCTTCTTCCAAGAGTGACACAGTGCTTGTCTTCTTATAGAGAGATTCAGTGATTGTGAAAACCAAGAACTTCCATGGCTTCTTCTGTGATCCGTTTCTTCAAGATTGTTCTCACTAAAAGCCTTCAAGATGGAACTCTTGTGAGTATCTTCTTCACTTTATATTCTCTTTTCTTGAAATATTACTTAATCTGGAATTTTTTTTTGCACAGCCCTAATTTTCCCTGATGTAAAAGAACACACATGCAGCATAGTATGCTTTTGAGTTTTGATAGTTCTTATGCTTAATAACAACAGTTCCATTGGTTAGTTAGTTAGCTAGTTAGTTAGTTAGTCAGTCAATCAGTTAGTTAATTGGTTAGAGTAGTAGCTGAATCAGCAGTTGTAGAAACTGGGACTGAGGTTCTTCACTCCTTAGGACCAGATATTTTCCCCCAAATTGTAGCGTAGGCGCTTAGATCATTGCTAATTGGTCTGGGTTCAACACACATTCCTTGTTTGTGTGATTCATTATATGTTTTCTGTTATGCATGCGAGTTTTGATAATAATGTTACCAACAACTGTTTCATTGGCACTGCAGAAGGTACCAAAGAAGTTTTGTAAGAAATATGGTGATGGTTTGCCAAATCCAGTGTATCTGAAGCCTCCAGATGGTACCAAATGGAAAATAGATTGGACTAAGAAAGATGGCGAAATTCTATTTGAAAAGGGTTGGAAAGAGCTTGCAACATATTACTCTCTGGATAATGGCCATTTGTTGTGGTTTGAGTATAATGGAACTTCCGAAATCGAAGTACACATATTTGACATGAGTGGCCTAGAAATAGACTATCCTTCCGATGACCACATCAGCTGTGACAACTCGGTTGGGATCTTGAACGAACGGTCATGGAAGAGGAAAGAAGTAAAAGCAGAACCAGAGTCATCATCTCCTTACAGAAGTAAAAGATTGAAAAGAACTGTCAAAACTAGAGATGTGGAAAGCAGCCCCAATAAACAAAACCGGAAGCAGCATGTGAATAATGAAGAAGATAGCCAATCCGAAGAGACACAACATAAGAAGCCAATAAGTCGATGTAAAACACGATATGTGGATGGTATATATTTCATGATCCCATTGTTGTACTTTTGGGATGCATCTAATTTTTTTAATTTCTTTTGAATGGAGACAAAATAGGCCCCATGCTGTTCTGAAACCCCTAATCATTTTGTCTTTATTTTATGACACTGGATCCAGATTTCTATCCTGGGACGAGTGGGTTTCAAGCTCTAAATGAAGCACAGAGATTCAACTCAAGAAATCCCTTTTTCATAGTCAAGATAAGGCAAGCCAATGTGTCAAGATCAAAAGTTGTAAGTTTATTTTGTTCATACTATTGTTATTTCAGAAATTGGGATTCTGTTTCGATGATAATGAAAATATGCTGTATTGCAGAATTTCGACGCTTCCTTTTTCAGAAAATATTGTAATAAGGAGCAGAATGTACAGATAAGGTTTCAGGGAAAGTTGTTGCCTGCAAAGATGCAATGTTATCCATATCTCTCTCAAGCCGTTATCTCTTCCGGTTGGGGCCTTTTTGCTCGAGAAAGTAAATTACAAGCTGGGGATGTTATTGTTTTTGAGCTCATCAAAAGAGATGTTCCAACATTTGACGTTCATATTTATAGAGCCCAAGGTTAGGCAATCCAATAGAACTTAAAGTGCTTTTAAAACTAATAGTTTGTGAAGAATGTGTAAAACTTAGCTGTTATTATTTACTTCCAAGTTAGATTTAACTACATGATTTCTAATCTTTTGTGGAACTGGTGCCAGCTTTCGAGCCTGGGGCCCGTGGGCTTCAGTATCCGATAGAGACTTGGCAATTCAGATGTCCAAAAGAATTTAAGAACTTCGAGTCAGAAAATCCCTCTTTTATAATCAAGATAACGCGAAAAGGTCTATTGAGAGCAAGAGCTGTAAGTTTATGTTCATATCCATGTGGAAACTTATATATAGATGCTATTGTTATGCTTCCAGAGATTGTGATTTTGTTCTGGTGATGATGATAAAAATACTCATGTTGCAGGGCATACCACGTGTCTTCTTCAAGAAGTATTTTGAAAAGGAGGAGGCATATGCAGAGATACGATATGATAGCAAGTTTTGGCCTGCAAAGTTGCGCTGTTATTCTTCTAATGCTTATATCTCCTCTGGTTGGCGGGCTTTTACTCGTGACAACAAGTTAAAAGCTGGAGATGTTTGTATCTTTGAGCTCATCAAAGAAAACGATGCAATCCTTGACGCTCATATTCATAGAGCGGAAGGTTAGGTAATCCAGACTTCAGGATCTCTTTGACCAAGAAATTTAGTGACATTGTTTATAGCTCCTTTTGTTGGATCAACCTTCTACCCTATCCAATTTAATTTTGATTCATGTTTTATCTCCTCATTGACATTGTTGCTGCTTTGTGTAACCAATAAAATGGTATGTTTGGGAAATATCAAATATGTCACTCATTTTTTTACCCTTGTAATAAACACAGTATGAGGAATATGTATATTCCCAAGGGAAGTTTTCATTAGTGACACAAAAAAACTGCATGTTTTGTATGTATGTTTTAATGGATGGTTTTTATGTTATTGCATTCTGGCTCCATTCATAAGATCTGAATTTTCTTCTCCTGTGTTATCAGTGACTAATTTGCATGTTTGTTGGAGAGGGGTGGGGATTTTTGTTCATATATACTTTAACCACGGCAATTCAAAAAATGAACAACCAACAATAAAAAAATGGAATTGCATATGAGAACCAAGTGAAATAAAACATAATATAGTAAAATGCAAATAATAGTTTCAACTCTCAATTCTAGTCTAAATTCATAAAAAAAATTTATTAAATAACACTTGGACGCTTATCGGGATGTTGTATGTGAAATTGATTGTTTAGAAGTCTATCTTCTTGCTAATTAAAATTCGTCTACTAATTGGAGTGATGATAGAAATTTAGTGGGAAAGATTTCAGAGGTGCTGCATAGAGATTGGATTGTTAATGTTCATCTCATTCAGAGGACTGTGAATTCGGTAGCAAACTGATCGGCCAAACAGACAGCTAAAGATAACCAACCCTTTGTGAAATGGTTCCACCCGAATAGCGCTGTAGAAGAGTTGCTTTTAAAGAACATGTCATTTGTCTCTCCTTTTTTTTTTTTCTGTGTTCTTAGTTAAAAAAAAAAAAACTAGGTTGAAGTTGAAAACATGAAGGTTGAAGGATTAAGACTCAAGACAGTGACTCACTAAAGCATTGAATTAGAATTTAGGCCAACAAATAGTGAAACTTTAAATTCAGTTTCATAATCATACTTCATATATATAATTTAAAATTTTTAATTAATTATATACCACCGGAATATCGGGCCGGGTGACCCGAGTGTACGCCCAGTCCCGACTTCATAATTTTACAGGATTGACTTCATCATTTTTGGGTCGATTTTCGGGCAACAGTGACCCAATTTTGTCGGGCCTAAACCGGGCTGGCCCATGAACACCCCCCGATACCCATTATTGATGAGAGAAAGGGTGAGTATCTGAGTAACTGAGGATCAACTACCATAACATCCATGGCTTCCTCTACCTCCCAACAAAACAACCATTCTCCCTCAACTGTGATCCGTTTCTTCAAGATTGTTCTCCAAAAAAGCCTTCAAGATGGAACTCTTGTGAGCATCTTCTTTGCTTTATATCCTCTTTTCTTAAAATATTACTTAATTGATACCAATTTTCTTCTCCTTTACCTCTTTCTCTCCTTGTAATTTTCCATGAAGTTAAAGAACACACATGCAAGTAACATAATATGATTTTCAGTTTTGATTATTATTATGCTTACTAACAAGTAACAACAGTTCCATTGGTTCGTTGGTTAGTTAGTTAGTTAGTTAATTGGTTAGAGCTGTAGCTGAATCAGGTTAAATCTGGGACTGAGGTTCTTCACTTCTCAGGACCAGACATTTTCCCCCAAATTGTAGCTTAGGTGCTTAGCACATTGCTAAAGGGTTTGGGTTCAACTTACATTCCTTGTTTGTTTGTTTTGTTGTAAGTTTCTATTATGCTTGTGTGTTTTGATAATTGTGGTAACCAACAACTGTTTCAATGGCATTGCAGAAGCTACCAAAGAAATTCAGTAAGAAATATGGTGATAGTTTGCCAAATCCAGTGTATCTCAAGCCTCCGGATGGCACTGAATGGAAGATAGATTGGACTAAGCAAGATGGTGAAATTCTGTTTGAGAAGGGTTGGAAAGAGTTTGCAAAATATTACTCTCTGGATAATGGCCATTTGTTGTGGTTTGAGTACAATGGAACTTCTGAGATTGAAGTACACATACTTGACCCGAGTTGCCTTGAAATAGACTATCCTTCCAATGAAAACTCGGTTGGGATCTCGAAGAAACAGCAACGGCAAAAGAAAAAAGTGAAAGCAGAACCAAAGCCATCATCTCCTTCTAGAAGTAAACGATTGAAACGGACTGCCGAAACTACGGATGAGGAAGGAAGCCCCGATACACAGAACTGGAAACAAAATGGCAATAGTGAAGAAGATAGCCAATCTAAAGAGACACAGCATAAGATGCCAACAAGACGACGTAAAAGGCAATTTGTGGATGGTGTGTGTTTCATGATCCCATCATTGTTTTACTTTTGGGATGCATCTTATCTTTTAGTTTTATTTGTTAAGTTTTGGAAATAGAGACAAAATAGGCCCTAAGCTGTTCTGAAAGATTCCTTCTAATAATTTTTTCCTTTATGATATTGGATCCAGATTTCTCTCCTTGGACCCCTGGGTTTCAAGCTCTGAAAGAAGCTCAGAAGTTCAAGTCAGAAAATCCCTCTTTCATAGTCAAGATAACAAAAGCTAATACATCAGTATCACCAGCTGTAAGTTTATGCTTACAAATTATTATTGTTGTTGTTGTTGGTTTTGTTTCAGAATTTGAGATTCTGTTTTGATGATGATGATGAAAATATGCTGTTATGCAGAATTTCCAAGCTTCCTTTTATAAAAAACATTTTAAAGATGATGAGCAGCATATACAGATAAGGTTTGAGAGGGAGTTATTGCCTGCAAAGGTTTTGTATTATCGAGGTCTTGCCGTTATCTCTGCTGGTTGGCGCCTTTTTACTCGAAGAAGTAAATTACAACCCGGGGATGTTACTGTCTTTGAGCTCGTCAATAGAGAAGATCCACTGCTTGACGTTCATATTTATAGAGCCCATGGTTAGGAAACCTGTTAGAACCTCAAAATCTCTTAAAGCTAATAGTTTTGTGAAGAATGTATACTACTCTTCTCTAGCATCAAAATCCTATTGCAGCCAATCCTTTATGATTAGTCACATTCTTTCTGATGATGTTTAAATCTTTATGGAATTAGTGCAAGCCTTCGAGCCTAGAACCGGTGGGTTTCGACCTCATAAAATCCCTTTTTCATGGTCAAGATAATGCAAGATAACCTATCAAGATCAAGGATGGTAGTAAGTTTATACATTAGTCCGCATGGAAGCTCGCGTGGTTGCTAATGTTAGACTTCCTGAAATTGTGATTCTCTTCTGATGATAACAATCTTTTTACCAAATGCCTTCTTCATGAAGTATTTTATAAAGAAGGAGCCAAACGTAAAGATACAGTTCGAAAACAAGTTGTGGCCTGCAAAGTTGCTCTATTATCCATCATTGTCTAAGGCTTATATCTCCAGTGATTGGCGCCATTTTATTCTTGCCAGTAATATAAAAGCTGGAGATGTTTGTGTCTTTGAGCTCGTCGAAGTAGAAGAAGGAGTGCTTGATGTTCATATTTATAGAGCTGATGGTTAGGTAAATCCATTAGAACCTCAGGAGCTCTCAAATCATGTAGTTTTTGTAAAATCAAGCAGTTATCACATGTATTAGATGTTTATAATGTTTTGTGTTATTCGAAAATGGCATGTTTCGAATGAGGGTAAAAGATGCTGGAGAATTTTTTATGGATATGAGTCTCTTCCATGAAAATGTGTAAAAAACATGGAACATATGAATGCTCCCATGTGCCGTTTTCAGAATTGACTCATACAAAAACTGCACATGTGTAACTGCTGGTCTTAAATAGTTTGCTTATTTCACTTTCTTCAGTTCTCATGCAGGTAGGGTTTATGTTCTTGAATGTATGATTAATGTACATGTTTCTTGGAGAGTGAAGGTTTTGACCATATATACTTTAACCACAACAATCAAATATGTTCGCCAAGCTGGACGCCACCTGGTCTGACAAATGCCTTGTGGGATCTATGACTGTTAGATGATGTGGCCAAATTGAATATTGGACTCAATTTAGCCCCTCCATGTTTACAAAAATGATGAACTCTAATCCCAAGACTCCATTGTTGTGCTCTTCCAAATATTTTGCTGTGCAGTGAAGTTGGAAGGATAGGATGCAAGTAAACACCAGCAAAGCTTCTGATAGCTCTGCCAGGTCAGGCAGTCACAGTTCCTGGGCGAGGTCACCTTGTCGCAACAAAGGAGGGAAGGTTCCTCAGTGGTGTGGTTGCGGGTGAAACCAGTTCTGCATTGGTTTGGCACGAATCTGAACCCAGATAGACCATTTTATGGTTGTCCAAATTATTACGTGAGTAGATACCAATGTTTTGTGTAATTATGTGTTGATATTTGAGTAATAATTGCACAATTTGTTCATGGCAGACATCTGGAAAAAGATGGTGTGGTTTCTTTGTTTGGGCATATAGGGAAGAAGATGAAAGCATGGTGGGTTGGGCACAAACGGAGACAAATGTAGACCGATTGAAGATGACTTTTGGTTTAGGGTGAGCAAATTGGCGGCTGAGGTTAGGGGTCTAAAGATTTGGGGTTTTCTGTTGAGCATTGTGATGTTGGTTTTATTTGGAATTGTTGGGCATGGTATAGGGTTAGGTAGACAATTTGGCTAATCTGTAATTAAGTTATGTAATTAGTTTATCTAATATAAGAGGTGAACTACTTTCCAAAGTCAATTGTTATATGAACCTGTTTATTTCAGTCATGAAAGGGAAATATCCAATGAAATCTTAAGACGCATTTTGAGTAGTTGCAATAGCATATACTTCAAATTCATAAGGATGATCATTGAAGTCTGTATTTGCATCATTACATTAAGTTAAATGTACCAAAATGCCATAAGAGGCTACAAGCAAGAAAAGAATGAGAGGCTAACGGAAGGGCTAACGAGATATACGTTTGAAAAAATGAGAGGTTAATTTGATGCGATTCTAATTTGGAGGCCAAATTAATGAGGATCCTGAATTTGAGGGGCCAAACCAGAGCCATCCTAAAGCTACCCAAACCTCCAACCAACCCTAACTTAATCTAAACAGAGGCAACCAAATTCCCAAATCTCTAACACACAATCCTAACGCCACACACTCCAAACTACCCTTCTTCAACCAAAAGGAAAGCAGATTCACAGAAACCTTCAACCAAACATGAACATAAACTCCTCAAAGTGAGTAAAACTAGAACTAAACCCGCTCCATGGATAGAGAAATATTTAAATTTATTATGATATATATAATAAAATTCATAAACATATTTGTATAAATTGTAGTAATAAAAACTACCAAAAATTGTAGTCATAAATTTTTTTAATAAATTATTTTAATATTGTAATTATTAATAATTATGTAATACAAGGAAGATGAATATTATTTTAAAATAAATTATAGCATAACTAAATATAACATATCAACCATGATAAATCAATATTATATTTATTGAAATAATAAAGTAGAAATTAATTTTCTATAAAATATGATAATTTATCTTATGCCAAATTTTTCATATATCCAAAAAACTATTATAACATAAGTATACTCTAAACATAACAAACCAATAAAATACTTTTTTTCTCTTGAAAATGTTCATATGCAAAATCCCAAAGATAATCACAATCACGGTTACGTTATCGTGGTATTTTTTTCCATGCTCAAATCTGTAGAATCAGTATAAATAAATTAAAACAAAGATAATAAAACAATTCTAACTAAAGACAAATTATAAAAATTAATATCATTAAATATTCAAAACAAATTTTAATAATATGTATATGCAAGTAGAGAGTTGATATTATAATATGTGACAATTATGACATAAACTATGAAAAATTAAACTAAATTGATAAAGGACACAAAAAAAAACTAAATTAATAAAATATCTATGTATATTGAGAGCAAGGAAGGGGGGTGAGAGAAAGGAAAAGAAGAATGAGTTAACAATCAAATAGAGAAAAGTGAGATATTTAGAGTAGTTGGATTGGATTTTTAATCTTAAAATAAGAGTGATTGATGATTTGTGATAAATATTAAAGAGAATTTATATTTCTTAATAATAGTCTTTAAAATGATATTAAAATTTTATAGAATGAAAATGAATTAAATAGATTTATCAAGTGGAAAAATGGTAAGGTGGTTGAATTTCATATTGATAGTTTTAATTGTAATATACAAATAATAAATGAGAACAATGGAGAAGCAAGAGTATAGTATGATATGAGTTTATGTTACTTCACTATAAAATGTGGCTATAGAAAATTCAATTGTGGTTACTCTCTATCACCTTCAATTTTTATAGTTTCAACTTTATTCGTTGAATTCAGAAATTTAGGTTCCGTATAGTTAACTTGTTTATTGTTTTAGTGTATATCAATTGTTAATATGGTTTGTCTCCAGCTCGTTTTTGGTTCGGAGCATATAAGATTAGTTTTCAATTAATTTTGTGTTTTTACCATCTTCTTCTTCTCTTGAAATTATCTTTTTTTATCTCTTGTTTCGGTTCTCTACAACTAAATGGTATGGAGCCAAGTGTCACGGTAAATTTTAGAAGGTTACTTTTAAACGGTGTTTAAATAGTATTCTGGAATATTTGAGAATGCTCTTGATGATTTTGGAATGTTCTAGAATACCCTGGAAGGTCTTGGAGGACCCTAGAATGTCCTAGAAGGCTCTAGAAGGTCATAGAGTATTCTAGAAGAGTATAGATATATGTAGAAGAATAAAGAGTGTGGTAGAATAATCTAGAAGTATTTGGAGAAATGTGGTAGGTTAGATATTTGTAATGAAGGTTCTGGACACTTGATCTGGACCGTTGATTAGATTTAATCCTAGCCGTCCGTTAAGGAGGTGGATTAGTATAAATAGGGGTGAGAGTTTGGAGTTTGAGTGTGTGAGTCATTTGTACAAATCACTTGTGTTAGTAAAGTGATTTCCACCAAAACTTCCTTTCTCTTGTGTTCTCTTATATTTTTAGCTTTAGTGCTAATATTGAGGGTTAGGCTGACTTGATCTTAGTTCAAGAGGTTGAGTAAGTTCAAGTGCCGGTTACGGTAGCGTTGGAGTGTGTCCAAGGCCGTGACACAAGGGTTTAGGAGAATGTCATAACTTAAATTAGGAAAAAACTATGATGCTGATGAACATAGTCGTAAGCGGGTGCTGATGATGTCTGGCAGTCTTTGATTACGACGCGTGTGTAGGCTGCATGTGGATTTGTGCACAATCGTTGGAGAGAGATGCAGGAAAGTGAGGAAACACAGATGTGGGTCCCATAATGTTCAGCAGTTGTAGTGTGATAACTGTCTATTAATTGTTAGTTATTAAGTGATGGTGTTGTCATTATAAATTTAAATTAAAATAGTGGGCCATGGTTTTTGTTTTTGGTGAGGGTGGAACATGGGTTTATGGATTTTGTTGGGTAAGCGGGCTAATGATAATGAAGACCAAAGTTTTTAGGCTTAAGTGTGTATTAGTTGGAAGGACATTGATGACCATCATATGGGCAAATTACATGGTTTGAGTCATGAATTTTAGAAAGAGGATACCCAAAAAAAAAAAAAAAATGAATTGAAAAAAAGGAGAAACTGAATCCATTAAAGGGAGATGAAGACCAATTTTATTTAAAAAACTTGTCCTGAAAGAAATTATAAAATAGTTACTAGTAAATAGCATCCTAAATAATACCAAAACAAATAGCATCCTAAATGTGTTTATTTATCGAAATATATAAATCATTGGGTAAGCACAATGTGAATGAAAAATTGCTATGGGTCCTTTAAAGGGAGCATTAATATATGGGTAACGCTTATCAAGTATTCATAATATAGGTAATTATTATTATTGTAATAATTTCAAGGTTTAATTACTCTACTAATTTGTATGATTTCATCAAATTTTTAATTAGGTTTTATATTTTTTTTCTTTCAATTGAGTCCTTATATTATTTTTAAATTGTAATTAAGTTCCTATTAACAATAAATATTAATATATGGATCTAATTGAAAGAAAAAAATATAGGGACCTAATTGAAAATTTCATAAAACTATAGAGATATATGGATTAATTTACCTAATTCAATTTGTAAATTTCATTTTTCCAAGTTTCTTTTGTAAGCTTCATTTTTTTTTTCTTTCACTCATTCCTCTGGGAATTCCTTTTTCAAATTTTTGGCCATATTCCTACTATGTCAAGGTCCTATTTCATGGGTCTAATCCACCATTCACCTATTTCATGGGTCTAATCCACCATTCACATTTTTTGCCATATACCCATACTATGTCAAGTAAACCCATACTATGGTCAAGTCATAACACAGACAACACAAGACATGATATTCAAACACACTAAATGATGAGGAAACAATCTGTTCCTTATCACAAGATCTCAAGGATTGTAATAGAGGCCTCCACAGCCATGAAAACACTTACCATGCAGTTGACAATGTAAAGTTAATCTTAACGAGCAACAGATGACAAGTTTAGGGTAATATAGAGCAAACATGCACACAACCTCAAAGTTTATAAAGAAAGAAAGAAAGAGAAACAAATAATATGAATCTTGCAGAAAGAGAAAGTTATTTTGTATGGTACCTGTTTGATACAATGCTTCTGAAACAATTCTTTTATGACATTTGTACTTATC
>JASCZI010091647.1:4995-16134 GCA_036250425.1 Stylosanthes scabra | reverse complement strand
ATGCTATGGTTTGCACAAGGCCGGATATTGCTCATGCAGTTGGAGTTGTTAGTCGTTTTCTCTCTAATCCTGGCAAAGAACACTGGCAAGCAGTGAAGTGGATTCTCAGATATCTTAGTGGTACTTCTAAAGTATGTTTATGCTTTGGGAGTGATCAACTTGTGTTGGATGGTTACACAGATGCAGATATGGCTGGGGATCTTGATTCAAGGAAGTCTACTTCTGGTTATATGATGACTTTTGCAGGGGGAGCTGTGTCTTGGCAATCCCGACTTCAGAAATGTGTTGCCTTGTCTACAACAGAGGCAGAATACATTGCTGTTGTTGAAGCTTCTAAGGAACTCTTGTGGATGAAGAAATTTCTATGAGAGCTGGGCATAGATCAAGAGAAGTTTGTGTTGTATTGTGACAGTCAGAGTGCTATCCATCTCAGTAAGAATCCGACATTTCATTCCAGATCAAAACACATAGAGGTAAGGTATCATTGGATACGTCAAGCGCTAGAGATGAAGGAGTATGCACTTGAGAAGATCCATATTGACGACAACGGTTCAAATATGATGACTAAAAGTGAAGGCGGGTTTGCTGGAGCAGCCTAACCCCACTTGAATTGGTGAGGGGGAGATTTGTTGGTGGGCTCCCAATTTGCAAGTGGGGGCCCAAAACTTATTATTATAATAATAATAGTAAGTGGTATATAAACCACATCATGTATGAAAGAAAGAATTGAGAGAAAAGAAAGGCAATGTCTTCGACAGCGCCGAAGAGAAGAAGAATTTGGGGGAAAAGGGCGGTTCCAATGTGCACATCTTGACTTGATAAACTTGCTCCATTTCATATGAAATTTTAGTATGTTATTCCTGGTGTAGTGTTGAACATTAGGATATAACCTGCTAGTGTTATTGCCTTCTCTTGTGTCTGATTTGAGATACCCACTTAGTGGAGGGTTTATGTTGATTCCATCCGTTGTGATGATGTATTTTGATGATTGTTGAGATACCCTAGTGCTACTAGGAAGACTGATTGTGTACCCATTATTATTGATAGTGGAAGATTTTACTGGACTAGGTCCCGTGGGTTTTTTGTCCCTCTTTTGGGGGTCTTCCCACGATAAAAATTGCTTGTGTCTCCTATTATTAATTTCTGCATATTATCTGCTGCTTGGTGTATCTTTGGTGTTGCCTATTTAACTGCACAAGTTGTGGGAAAATTATTTTGGTGCTTCCGCTATTAGATAGGTTCTGTTTGAACCTGAATTTTCATTGTACAACCCCAATTTTAGATTTCACTACTCACACACTTTCTCTCTTTTTATCCTTGTGAGACTAACAATCCAACCACTTGATGTAGGATTCAGGTGCAAAAATCTTCAATACAAATAGAAAACTGATTACTCATTAAGGATCCCATCCAAATAGACGATTAGACTTATCATAAACATATGGCCTAGCCCATAAATTATTTCGACATTTATATAAATTTATATACAAATACATAATAGCAAATTTGATTACTAATTTTTGGACTTACACTAATATTTTTTTATAACATATAATGATATTCTAGAATTAATCTTAAAACGACAATATTATATGCCTATTTATTTTGGCCAACCAAACAAGTCTAACCAAATCATTTGTTTTAACCGATCTAATCACACACTAATTTAGTAACCTCGACTCCCTAATTTTTTTCCTTGTCAAATCTTTAAATCCTTTCATGGTTTTCTTCTTAAAATAAAGTTAACACCTTAGTTTTTATAACAGTAATGCTACATTTACATCTATTTTATATAATCAAGTCCAATCAAGCATTTCCAACACATTCTCACAAAAAACACGTGAAAATACGCGTTGCTTTCTGCTCTCTGCATTGTTCTTCTACTATCGAGCAGCGTCGTCGTCGCCGCCGCTGTCATCGTCATGGTCATCACCCCCGCCGTCATTTTCATTGTTGTCCTTGCCGTCCTCTTCTCCTCCTTCCTCTTCTTCCTCCTCCTCCTCCTCCTCCTCCTCCTCCTCCTCCTCCGATCCTCCTCCTTTTCTTTTGTTCATCGTCATATTACTTCATCTTCTTCATCTTCAACTTCTCCAACAAAAACGAACCGAATTTCTTTATAAAAAATGAAGCGGATTTCTTTGAATAAAAGAACCAGATTTAATTTCTTAACAAAACAAACCAATATTGCATTAAAGAAATGAACTAGATTTATATGAAAAGAAACGAAGCAGATTACCTTGAAAAACGAACCGAACTTATATGATGGAACGAAGTCTATTTAAAAAAGCAAAATGCAATAAAGAAGAAACAAAGTCTATTTAAAAATATCAGAGTCTAGTAATAAAGAAACGAACCAGATTTATATGGAGAAACAAATGAGATTCCTCTTCTGAAAAAATGAAGGACATTTCATTGAAAAATGAAGGACATTGTTCTTTGTATTCCTTCTTCTTCTCCTCCTCCTCCTCCTCCTTCCACTTTGTATTCCTCCTTCTCTTCCTCCTTCAATGTGTTATATATCTTTTTCTTCCTATTCTTGTCTACTGTCAATGTCATCATCGTAATCGTCATCCTTCTCCTCTTCCTTCTCACCCTCCTCGCCATCCTCCTCTTTCTACTTGTTGCCGCCGCCGCAACCATCACATCATCTTCTCATTTCTGTCGTTGTTGCCCTCCTCCTCCTCCTTTTCCTTATCCTTGTCATCGTCATCGCCATCATCATTATCGCTCCTCGTCGAAAGAAGCAACAAAAGGAATTGACCGAGAAGGACAGTAAAAGAATGATGAGAGGGAAAAGGAATGACAGTAATGAAAACGCTTGTTTGAAGCAGTAACATAGCATGATGTGAAGAAAGGAAGTGCATGAAAGAAATAGATTTGGTTAAACTTGGTTGCTAAGAAAACTTGGTTGTCTAAATTTATTATTTTAATAATTCTTTATTAAGTTAAATTAAACTAAATATAAATATCGCATCTCGAATTTTTGGTGACTATCTCGAATTTGATTCTAAAAAATTTATTCGCTAATTATATATTGCGTCAACAAAAAATAATAATTCAACATATTGCTCACCATAATTAATATATATATATATATATATATAATTTGGCATTAATCTCTCTTGTATATTTTTAAATTTATTAACAAAATTTCCTGTATATTAAAAATTAATTACATAATAGATTAATAGTGTATATATTGGAATATCAAAACTATATTGAAAATATATGAAAAAATCATTCGCAATCAAATATATACAAATATATAATAATTAATTTTGTTACATATATAAATGCATATAATATTTTCAATATGAGATTTCAATCATTTTATACTTGAACCAAATATATAACTTTTTTAGTTTTAAAATGGAGATGATAGAAGGTTTATACATATCACTAATTATAAACAACCAAGAGTTTTTGGAACCAACTTCAATCAAGTTTCATACACTCACGCGCTATTCTTTTCCACTTTTATAACTGTAATTTTTTTGTTTCTATCAGCACGCTAAGAAGAAGACGACGATGATGGCAACCATGACCACGTCGACAGTGGCAACAATAGTGATGACGACGACGACAGTTGACGACAACAACGACAAGGAAGAGAAGGATGAGGACGACAATGAGGGCATTGACAATGGATAAGAACATGAAGATAAAGAAGTATAACAAAATGAAGGAGGAGGAGGAGAAGGAACACAGAAAAGAAGAAGTACGATCCGTTTTTTAATGAAATATACTTCATTTTCAATGAAAATGTGCTTCGGTTCTTAATAAATATCGAGTTCAGAATCTAGTTTTTATAAATAATAAACTTTGTTTCTTGAAGAGGAGGATGAGAAGAAATGTACTTCGTTTTTTCAGTGTAACGTGCTTCGGTTCTTAATAAAAATCTGGTTCAGAATCTAATTTTTATAAAAAATAGACTTTGTTTCTTGAAGAGGAAGAGGAGAAGAAATGTTAGTTGTTCGTTTTTCAGTGAAATGTGCTTTGGTACTTCATATAAATCTGGTTTGGAATCTGATTTTTATAAATAATAAACTTTTTTTCTTGAAGAGGATGAGGAGAAAAAATGTATTTCATTTGTTCAATGAAATGTACTTCGTTCTTCGTATAAAATTTGGTTCGGATTTTGCTTTTTAAAATAGACTTTGTTTCTTGAAGAGGAAATGGAGAGGAAATGTGCTACATTTTTTAATGAAATGTACATCGTTAAATGTACTTCGTTCTTTATATAAAATCCGGTTTAGAATCTTCTTCTTCTACAATGACGATGCCGACAGTGGCAACGTAGTAGCAGAGAAGAATGAGGAGGAGGAGGAGAAGCTGCATGAACGTGAAGATGGAGCGCGCGTGTTTTCACGCTCTTTTGGTGATAATGGATTGAGAATGCTTGGTTAGACTGGGTTGTATAAAATAGTTGTATGTGTAGCATTATTATATGAAAAAGTTTAGGGAGCATTTGATGTACCGAGCCAATGGGAGCCAACACTCTAGCCCCTCTCTCTCAATGTGTCGACGAGAATGAACATCCTCAACACAATAACAATATCACATAGCCCACGCCCAGCAGTCCAGCACTTTCTCCTTCCCCTATTCAACCATCACTGTCACTCCCTATCCCTATCCCCATCTCACCTTTAATCCCTGTCCGTGATGAAGGCTTTCACATGAAGGTTGTTTGACTTGGGATGATACTCATGGCCAGTACCATTGGAATTATGATGCTTTTCTGTACAGTTTTCCTAATCGAAGGAGCTGCTATTCTCGGAGGAGACGAAACACGCCCATATTGTTCCATGTTATTGGAGATTCTGGTGTTTCAGGCTCAGACTTTGATGACGATGAGGAAGCCTTGGTTCATCACCATGCATTGTTCATCCGCATGGTAGGTCTACACCAGTCGGTTATAGATCTGGTTAGGATTGCGAGGCTAGTCTTGAGTACGCGGTGGCAGAGGCGGTTCTTGGGTAAAGGGTCGGTGATAAAGGTAGATAGGGGGTTTTGGATGATAACTCATTAAGGTTTTGGATGATAATATTTTTTTTATTTTGGATGATAATTTGTTTTTTTTTTTTAATTTTGGATGATAACATCCTCTAATTTTGATGATAACTTCTAATTGAATTTATTGGCTCCCTAATGTTGGTTGCGTAGCACCATTGTTATTATATATATATCAACGGTGCTACGAAACCAACACTATGGAGTCCTTAGGGAGCCAATAATTAGGTTAACATCTAAAATTAAAAAAATTTATCATCCGAAATTGAAAAATGTTATCATCCAAAAAAAATAAAAGTAATCACCCACATAATATATGAGTTATCATCCATAATTCAACTACCATCATTATCACTATCACCATCAAGTGCATTGACTCCCAAATATGTTGGCTCAGAAGACTTTATATATTGAGTTTGAAATCTACTACTTAGGAGAGAGTATATTGATATCAGAGTTAAGAATAAAAAACTGAATTAACCATCTTCATTAACATTGAAAGAAAGGATTACAAGGGTATTTATAGTGATACATAGATGTGAGATGTAGCTAAAGAAAACCAAGATTAGTTAGTCAATAACCAACTAACAAACTAACTAACTAACTAACCAATCATTGACTTAACAAGTTAAACTAACTTAATACCCTCGATACTCCCCCTCAAACTTAGGTAGGAGTTGGACATAACCTAAGTTTTCCATGAAACTTAGTAAACAAATTCACTGAGACCGGTTTGGTAAAGATGTCTGCCACCTGGTCTTGAGAAGGAATGTGCAAGACCAAGAGCTTCCTTTGGGTAACCATGTCTTTAAGAAAATGAATATCCATTTTCATATGCTTGCACCTGCTATGGTAAATAGGATTCAGAGCCAATTGACATGTACTCTGATTATCACAGTAAATTATTGGAGGGAATTTCTGCTCAACTTGCAACTATGCCAAGAGTTTTTAGATTGACATGATCTTTGTTTGAGCTGATGCAATTGCTCGGTATTCTACTTCAGTAGTGCTTCTACTAAATTTGCTTTGTTTTGACTTTTCCATGCTATGCTATTGCTACCAAGGTAGATACAATATTGATGCGGACTTCACAATCCTAAACTCGGCAAGTATACCGAATCGTACCAAGTAATACCACGGTGAGTGGGTATCGTTCCCACGAGGATTGACGGATCGAGCAATAATGATTAAATAACCCTTTTTGCTAGACAAAATCACAAAACAGAGTGTTGGAATCCAATTGCAAAAATAGAACAATGAAGGACTACTAGCAATAACGTGTAAATCAAATTGAAATTTAGGAAGCAGTGAAGAGATGAGTTAAGGACTTGGAGATGTTTTACCCTAAGCTATTAATTCTTGAACTCAGTTTCTTCTTTAATAAGTATGATCAATTCCCAACGAACCCTAATTAACTAAACCCTAATCTCTTAGTGATTTAGTTTCTCTAAACCTAACCAATTATCAATCTCTTGACTAATCAATTAAGAAAAGAGGTTAAGCACAAATTCTGATTCAATTCTTATTAAAACTCAAAAGTGATCCTAGGTCAAGTTATATGTCACGTACTCAAGCTAGTTCTAAACTAATTGAGAATTAACAGAATAAAATGTTGCACATTTATCAAATTCCTATCTCTAGTTCAATTGATAAATCATGAGGATTAAGTTTTCAACCTTTGTTATGATTACTAAAATTCTCTCAAATCAAATAATCAAAACAACATAGAAAAAGTATACCTCTCAGTAATCCTAATTCTGTAATGAAGAACCGAAAACCCTAATCCTTGAATCTGATCAATAACTTGAAATTGAAGAAAATCAAAAACTTGAATTAATAAGCTATGCCGGGATGAACAGAGCTCCTCATCCTCAACATTAAAGTTTAGCTACTCATAATTCTAAGATAACAAAAATAAAATCTTCAGAAAGTGAAAAGTGTTCAACCCTAATGGTTGAGTCATTATTTATAATTACTGGAAAAAGCTAAAACAGAAAAACCAATCTAATCTTAATCTAAATCTAATTTAATCAATCAAATCTCTATCTAAATCTAATTAACCAATCTAATCTCTGTCTAAATCTAATTAATCAATCTAATCTCTATCTAATCCTCAAAAGATCTCACTAATTAAATTACATTTTTAACCCTTGAATTAAGCTTCAAAATTAACCAAATTAATTCCTCAAATTCCCTCCAAAAACCAACCAATTAATTAAACTTCCAGTAGCCTCTATGTTGCTGGCGTGTAGCACATTGGTTTGATGTGCTACACGCCACCTTTGCAAATGAAAATGAATAGGGCGTGTAGAACACCAACTTGGCGTATAGCACATTGGTTTGATGTGCTACACGCCACCCTTTGTTTACTTCTTGGTTAAGTATTTGGGCGTGTAGCACATTGGTTTGATGTGCTACACGCCACAATCTTCTTTGCCTCCTGGAGCTTGTTACAAAATTCTTCAAAAATTCTTCTAAGTGTTGAGTTTGCTAGTGATCAAACTCTCTTCAATTCTTCCTCATTTTGTTCTTCTTTGATTTTCTTTCATTTCTTCTTCAATTCTCTTTCTCTTTCTTCTATTCCCTGTAAATCATAACAATTAACTAATCAAGTCTTTTGATATAAAAAATGAATGAGATTATTTGTAAAAGAGGTTATTTCTTTATTAGAAATCAAATAACTCATGAGAAATCCTTCTAATGATGCTCATGCATCACAACACCAAACTTAGAACCTTGCTTGTCCTCAAGCAAGTAGTAAATAACTTCTCTGTTAAAACTTTTAAGGGGAATAAAATTGATTGGATATTATGTTTCCTGTAATTCAAAACCTTGGCTCTTTTTATATTTTCATTCTGTAAACAAAAGGTTCATCCATCTCAGAGATCAAATTCGGATGATATTATAGAGGTCTTCTTTTTCTTTGTTTTTCATACGATTACTTCCCTCTTTTGGGGCACTAGCTTTGACTTTTACTGCTTTGTCTCAAGGCAACTATTTAGATTAAGTTTTCAATCGATAATCCCGAACCAATTAGCTCAAGTTATCGGGTGATGAAGCACCCATCGGATTTACTCACTCTAGCCTCTCCTTGAAACATTACAGCACAAGCATTTGACATGGGTCTTTTTTTTATGAATTTTCATTTCTCTTTCCACCCTTTTGTCATTGATGCTCAGAGCCTTTAGACTTTTCTCAGTATTCACATTTGGTTACTTTTGTAACTTGCTGCTTTACAGCTTTTGAGAACTCTATAATACTTCTCTAAATCCCACTCATTGATGGTTTCACTATTTGATCACAGAACTTCTTTGAAGACCTAGGCTGGGTTATTTCATTATAGAAAATCATTATCCTTCTTTCTCCGTTCACACCCTTTTATAAAATAAAAGACAAAAAACCCTTTTATTTTATTATTCATTACTTGCTGAAGAAAGTAGGCTTCGGGTACAATGTTGTTTTATATGAACAACATATAGGATATTACAAGCACATAGAAGATAAGAAGAGATGAAAAGAGAATATAACACACAATAAAAGTAATTACGAGAGCAGAACAACACAACCTTTTTAATCTTCATCAGAATCTCCATCGTCTCTGGCTTCCCAAGCTTTCTTCTTTCCACGCTCATCAGCCTTTGTATTTTGCCTTTCACATGTTTCCTTGATTTGGGTGTCATGTTAATATAGTGAATGAGAATGAACGGCAACACCAAACTTAAAGGGTTTGCTTGTCCCTAAGCAAACAAAGAAAAGAAAGAAGAGTAAGTGAAATTTATATAGAACAGAGAGCAAGCAAAAGATGGTTTGTGATATATGAAGCTTAAGAGTTTTGTGTTTTTGTGTTACGTATGTCAATGTATATGCATGGCCCTATTTATAGAATGAATAAGTGCATTGTGTGACTAAATGAATGGTTGTAATTAAAAGGGGATGAATGATTTCAGACATTAATAAGATGTATAATGAATTATGAATGCTTTTGATGAATCAGAATGCATGATAGACAGAAATACCTAATAATGAATCATGTTAATGAACAGAATGATGCGTTATTGATTCTTTGATTGGTGGAACACCAAACTTAGAATCTGAAACATACCTAATATGAGATGATGAATTAGTGAATGGATTAGTGATTAATGATTAATGAACATGAGATGAATTAATATACATGGTTTATGTTTAACCCTAAACCTAAAATGCATGGATTATGCATGAATTAAGTTGGGGTTTTGAGCTCCAGGAAGCTCCCCCTGGGGATGTGTAACACGCCACTTTGGGTGTGTAGCACATGGCTTGGGCGTGTAGCACATCACTTTGATGTGTTACACGTCGAGATCAACGTAAATTTTCCATCTTGTAAGTATGTGGCGTGTAGCACGCCATCTTTGTGTGCTACACGTCGATGAGGACATGAACTCCTTCAATTATGCATGAAATTTAAAAAATAAAAAAACAAAATTTAGGGTTAGATGAATGCATGTATGAGTTGGTTTGATGAAAATGATTAAGGTTAGTTGTATGTGAGTGATAAACTCTTGAGACTTGTTGTTCTAAAATCTTTGCTTGCTTGATTCTTTATTCCCTTGAATTGTTCTATTCTTTGTTGTCACTTGATTTGTTTTTGAGATCCTACAATAAATTGATAAGATTAGTATTTAGATGCTTATTGCTACTAAAACTATGAATTATAGAAAATGTTTTTGGGTTTTTTTTAATGATGGGTTGCCTCCCATTAAGCGCTCTTTTATTGCCATTAGCTTGACATTGTCGTTCTTTAAGTGAGTTTGTGAGTGATCTTCTAATGATCGACTTCGCCTCCGAGATACGGCTTTAATCTTTGACCGTTAACAGTGAATTTCGGTCCATCAGGTTCTTTCTGAACTTCGACATGACCATAAGGTGAGATACTAATAATGATGAAAGGTCTAGACCATCTAGATTTGAGTTTTCCAGGAAACAATCTCAATCTAGAGTTGTAGAGCAAAACCTTTTCTCCTGGTTCAAAGTTCTTGTGGAGGATTTTTCTGTCATGCCATCTCTTTGTCTTCTCCTTGTATAACTTGGCATTTTCATAAGCTTCAGTACGAAATTCATCAAGTTGATTGAGTTGGAGAAGCCTCTTGTCGCCTACAGATTTAGGATCAAAGTTAAGAAACTTCAATGCCCAATAGGCTTTGTGTTCTAACTCCACAGGTAGGTGACATGCCTTGCCATAAACAAGTTGATAGGGAGACATCCCAATCGGAATTTTGAAAGCTGTTCTATATGCCCACAAAGCATCATCTATCCTTTTAGCCCAATCCATTCTTGAAGCTCCTACTGTCTTCTACAAAATCCTCTTAAGTTCTCTGTTTGAAACTTCCACTTGTCCACTTGTGTGAGGGTGATGAGGGGTCGCAATTTCGTGTTTGACTCCATAACGGTGTAAGAGGTTCTCTAATTGTTTGTTACAGAAGTGGCTACCCCCATCACTAATAAAAGTTCTAGGGACACTAAACCTGTTGAAGATATATTTCTGTAGATAGCTAATTACAACTTTTGAATCATTGATGGGTAATGGTATTGCCTCCACCCATTTAGAAACGTAGTCAACAACAACTAGAATGTAGTTGTTTGAGTATGAGGGAGGGAAAGGTCCCATGAAATCGATGCCCCATACATCAAACAATTTTACCTCTAGGATGAAATTTTGAGGCATTTCATTCTTCTTAGAGATGTTTCCAACTCTTTGGCATCTATCACATTTCTTCACAAAGTTATGAGAATCTTTGAAGAGTGTTGGCCAATAAAGACCACTTTGAAGAAATTTTGCTGCTGTCTTCTCTCCACCAAAGTGACCACCATAATCAGAACCATGGCAATGCCATAGTACATCATGTATTTCTGTTTCAGGGATGCACCTTCTAATTAAGCCATCAGAACATCTCTTGAAAAAATAGGGATCATCCCACAGAAAATATTTGGCATCATTGAAGAGCTTCTTCTTTTGGTGAGGTTGAAAGTCTTGAGGAATGACTTTGCTTGCTAAGAAGTTTGCTATGTTAGCAAACCATGGAGCTTCTTTGATAGCAAGGATGTGTTCATCAGGGAAGGACTCATTGATGGTGGAGTGAGGTGATATCA
>JASCZI010091644.1:0-16485 GCA_036250425.1 Stylosanthes scabra | reverse complement strand
GTAATTGAGGACGTCATCGTCAAGGTTCGCGACGAGTTCATCAACAACGCTGGTCCCGGCGAGGAAGTCCTCAAGGAGCTCCAAGCTGTAATCTCATCTTTTGATTCCTTCGTATCATTTTCTCCTATTACTTGAATTAGACTAGATTCCCACTTCAATTGATTTAGTTTGCAAGATATTTTTGTTTCTGAGATGGATATGGTTGATTTAGGGTTAGATCGGATCAGTTATTGGTTTTGATATTATTTATTGTTTATTGTGTTTTGATTTATTTAGTTGTGGGAATCAAAGATGATACAAGCTGGTGTTCTTGTTGCTCCCATAGAAAGGTCCGGTGGAACTAAGCAAGCCCCTGGTGCAGTTCATGACCTTAATGTGCCTTATGAGGGGAATGAAGAGTATGAAACTCCTACTGCTGAAATGCTTTTCCCCCCTGTGAGTCTTAATCTTAAGTTTTCACCACTATGGTATCCCGTTAATGTGATTTCATGAGTTGGTATCGACTTATGGGCTTTGTTTCGAATGTGCAGACTCCTTTGCAAACTCCAATGCAAACTCCTTTACCAGGAACTGTGGATAGCTCTATGTATAACATCCCAACTGGACCGAGCGACTATACTTCTTCTGGAAATGACGCTGATGTAAAAGGAGGACAACCTAGTCCATACGTGGTAAAGCTTATTTTGTCTGATTGACTCCATACTTGTATAGAAAATTTGGGAAATTTCCCCACTGGATTTTACTTTCTCAGTCCTTATTCTCCATTTATTCAGTTGGGTCAATAGATGGACGTTCGCTAAACCTTGTTTCTAAAATCTGCACAACACATGAATATTTAGTTATCGTTAGATTGATATGTTCTTAAATCTTGCAGCAACAACTGCCTCCCTCTCCCTGGATGAACCAGAGGCCTTCACTTGATGTTAATGTTGGTGAGTAAATTTAAATTTGGGACAAAATTTTAATAAAATGTCTTCTTTATGCATTGATAATGTGTATCTTTGTAGCTTACGAGGAAGCGCGGGATGAGGCTGGTAGAGGGACTTCTAATCAACCTCCTACACAGGTAAGCAAGCCAGTGAGGTATTGAGAAGAATTGTTGTGCCCTGTTGTTAAAAATTGAAGGGATCATATGCTAGTGCTCTTGTATAGCAGAAAATACTCCTATCTTGTTGCACACATTATGTGGGCCATTTTTTTTATGGAATGCTAAGTATAAATATGATCATCTCATTTAGATATTATTTCTGCTTGTAAAACACCAAGGAACTCTTCAAAGCGCCCATGGGAAAGCGGAAACGCGATGAGTTGACTTCACAATATAACAACGCTGAGGGCTATATACCTCAGCAGGATGGGGCTGGGGATTCTGCATCTGGAGTTTTTGAAATCGAGGTACATTTTGTATATATATATATATATATATATATATATATATATATATATATATGTATATGGTGCCTCTTATTTGTAAGTAGCTCTGCAATAACTGAGTAGTGATAAGGAGTCCTAATTCGCCTTCCTAATTATCTTCCTAATACTTAAAAGGGTAAAAAAAATTAAATGTAGGTGCTATTTTTTAAAAACATTAGCAAGATAAAAAATTAAAAA
The DNA here is from genome assembly GCA_036250425.1 of Stylosanthes scabra. Lineage (NCBI taxonomy): Eukaryota > Viridiplantae > Streptophyta > Magnoliopsida > Fabales > Fabaceae > Stylosanthes > Stylosanthes scabra. The sequence continues at coordinate 14,874 of JASCZI010091644.1, read as the reverse complement.
CTTTATTGATTTAGAAGTTAGGAGGATAATTGGGAGAATGAGTTAGGACTCCAAATCAATTTTCTAACTGAAGATATTGATGTTAATTGTCAATTTGGCATATTTAGTAATTCTGTTGAAACTCTAATGATTTTGTGATTTATGACTTACACTGTGTGAATCAAAGTTACACTTATGTTTATGACAATTCACAATTTAACTAGGAGTTCACTAGCGTCAGTGTGTTAGACACTGATCTGCAGTTAATCGGTTGATTATCACTCTACTCAATTATTGTCAAAAGAAACTGTGTCGTTTTCAGTTTTAAATCTTACCCTAATATAGGTTGAAATTTATAAGCTTTCAAGAGGGGGGAGAAAATAGGTTGAACAATATCTAGCAGATACTTGTATCTCTGTCATTTTATTAATTCTACAGTTTGCGTATGAACTGTTGAACATCAAATTTTCAGGTATGCGGAGGCAGAGTCTCCATTAATGAACATAACACAACTTCTAAAGAGAAAATTCCAGCTGACTTGGCAAAGTCAACTTATAGGATTCCGCAACTTGATGGACCAATTCCTTTTGATGATGATATGCTTTCTACTCCTAACGTGAGTAGAGATACTTATTCTTTTTTTGATCCTCCTTTCCTTTTGGGGGAAAATGGATACATAGCACTTGAACTTTTGGCCTTTGTTAAATGTTAATATATATCTCGGCTTTCAATTTAGCATTAATAATTGCGTACAATGTTAAAATAAGGTTTCATCAGAATCTGTTTATCTTTTTAATTTGTTGGGAGTGGGGACTCATTTGTAATCTCTTCAGTTGGTCTTTCTGGTACATAATAATTAGCAAGAAAATTTGTAGGATCACATTTGCACAGTTCTCTTTGATTCATTGTAAATACGAGCTCCCTTTTCCCTTTTCATTATTGCCAGATACAGGATTTCCCAGTAAGCATTTCAAGTTCTTAGTGGTTAGATTTTCAATTAAAGATGGGTATTGTAATATAATTTGGAACCGGAAGTAATTGCATTTTTTACAATGATACATATCACACTTGGTGCTACTTTTGGTGGCTAATAATAGTTAGCCAAATAAGTGGTAAGAAATAAGATTCGGTTATGAAATTCTAGTTGATTCTTTATTTTCTTGCAAATTCAACCTTTCTTTAGTAATTCATTCCATGCTCTCATTTAACACTATGTTTTATTCAATAATTCATGCTTGGTTCTGTTGATACTTTGGTAGATATACAATTATGAAGGGGTGATGAGTGAAGACTACAACATTGCAAATACACCAGCTCCTCCTGGTATACTGGAAACGTGGTTATATATGTGTTCTATTTTGAATATATATATTGCTGATGATGTTTTGCCTTTTAATTAGAGATACCGGCAAGCACCCCTGCTCTCGTAGCTCAAAATGAGGCGGCAAATGAGAATGAAGATGATGATGATGATGAGCCGTTAAATGAGAATGATGACGATGATGATTTTGATGATCTGGATCAAGGAGAGGATCAAGATACGCATCATCTTGTTTTGGCCCAGTTTGATAAGGTGACAGAACCTTCCACCTTCTTGTGTGCATATTAGATATGAGTGCTGTTGTAATGTGATATATCTAATGGTGTGAAGTTGTAAAATCCTTTTGTGAGTGAAATTCTTACACTTAATACAAATACAGGTGACACGTACGAAGAGCAGGTGGAAATGCACATTGAAGGATGGCATCATGCACATAAATAATAAAGACATTCTCTTCAATAAGGTATGTTGGTCCTAAGAAGAAAAAATAACCGTATTTTTCACCTTTAGTTTCAGCTTTTAAGAATGTCACAATGAAATTCTACTTTACCTCTTTTCAGGCGACGGGTGAATTTGATTTCTGATTCTGTTGGGCAGTGTTTTGGGGAGGCATGGGCCATTGGTCTGCCTCATTAAGTGTTCTGTAATCTTTCTCTGATTTTTAATTTTTAATTGGAAGCTTGAGGAAGAGAGAATTCCTTTATACTTTGCAGACTATTGTTTTGATGTTGGCCTGTTTACTATTTGTACATAAAGGATGAGCAATTTTCGGCCTTTGACTTATGGTTAGGTATGTAGTAGATCTTTAGCACTGTATAATTATAACTGGACAATTCAAGAATTGATTTGTATGATAATCATGGGAATTATTTAGGCCTGGTTTGTTTTAATAATAGGCAAGACAAGAATGTTTTATTATTCTCCTTTGAAATTATCTTCATAACAGATTGATTCTTCACTTAAAGGGTTAAACCCAATGGAATACATTTTATAAAGAAATTGCTTGCACTTTTGCTCTCATGAAGACATGAAGTAGTATTTTACTAATTTAATAATTTATGATTAAGTATGGCCTTAATGCAATTCAGTCATTGTCTTTTCTGTTACTAACTTCTATAAGGGCATCCTCCTCCTGCTCTGTTTCTCTTTGTCATCATATTCTTCTTCCCTTTCCCAAAAGGTTGATACTAGACACCTAACTGCTCCATATTTCCATTTAGTCATCGTGATATAATTGTTGTCATTAGTGCTTGCGACTTGCCATTCTCAATAGGGAGTTGAGAAAAGTCAAGTTTGCTGCAAAATAAATTACTTACTACACAGCTTCTTCTTGGAAGAGTATTTTGGTGGGGTCCTGCCAATATAATAATGTACCAAATTGGATAATGGTTCAAACACGTTGTTTGGTATCACGAGTTCATTGGTATAGGAATGAAATGGATGATTTTATGTTAAAACTTGAGATGATTTTGTTAAGGCAGTGACCCACATTAAGATGTGTTAATGTTATGTCAAATAATTTAGCAAAATATATTAAGCTATTTTTATTTGAATAGTCAAACACCTTTTATTAAAATTGGTAAACAATAATTATAACACATTGTTTTAACATATTCTTTTAATTAACATTATTATTGTCATTATCATCATCATCATCATCTAGAGTGTCCACTAGACCACTATCCATGGTAATAATCAAATCCTTTCAAATTGAAGATTTTCTCAAACGGGCATGGGTATAGAGTCTGGCTAAATAATTAAGGAATCCAGCTAAATGCCAAAATTGAATTAGGCCTCTTGTTCACCTAAAAGCATTAAGAAATTCCACTAATTGCTAACCATGTTGGACCTCTTGTCGTGAATTAACACATCAAAATTTAATTGTTAAATCAGTCATTAGTATAAAATATATATTAGAATATAAAATACATATTGAAAATGACCTAAATAATATATATATATACACATACACAAGATAATTGATAAGTATTAAGCTGTAAGTTGATGTGTAATCTACAACCCTATTTGTGATTTTGCATGAGTTATCTTCATTCTGCAATCTGCATAGCAAGTAGTAGTAATTAATTTCCATATATACATAAGTATGTTGATAGGCTCTAATTTTACCATTTTGGTCACTGTCATCCAAGTCAAACAACTAAGTCTAACGTGTGATGATGTTTGAGGATGGGGCCCACAACACAGTAACTACAAAAATATAGAAACCAAAATCCACCTAACTCAGCAACTTCATTCCCAGTTCCTCAAATTTTCCATTCAAAACCACATTTCTTTTCCCTACCTATAAATACTTCCATCTTCAAGAGAAGAGAATAAAGAAGAAGCATTCAGTTTTATAAATGGAGGGTCTTGTTCCTTTGGTGTTAAGAGCAATAAAGAAGAGCAGAAATAGACGCCAATATGATTATGAGTGTCTTGGTGATTCTTCATCTCTAAGCTATAACATCGCCATGGCTGAGATCTACCACCATCAAAATCATCTTACAAAAAGTGATGTGGATCTTCATCATCAACATCATCATAGGAGACATAAATCTGTTGAAGATTTTGGAAATGAGGTTGTTGGGTCTTCTTCAATATCATCCCCTCCAATTCCAAAGCAACAACAACTAATGAGGTTAAGGAGTCAGAGAATGTTCTCTTGTATCACTGGTTCTTAATCATAATCATATATATTCAGGTGTGTATGTGAATAGATATAATAATGATCCTCTAATTAATTATTAAGTTGATTAAATAGTGAATGAATGAATCATTATTATATATTTATGTAGCTTTGATCAATCCGAGTTCCAAGTAATTTTGTTGTGATTCATAATTCAGGTTGTGTTGTTAATTAATGTTTTGGGTTAATTATTTCAATCAATACATATATGGTTCTAAAATCTACCTAATTTGGTCTCTAGTAGTTGAGTGTCGGTATTATTATTATTATTATTATTATTATTATTATTATTATTATTATTATTATTATTCTGATGAAGCTCTTTTTAATTACGCGGTTTGCATTGGTTGTGTTCTTGGGGGATTCTTCACTTCTTTGCGTGTGAAATATTTGACTTCTATTCCCTCTTATTCTTGGCTCTGCTATTAGCTTGCTGGCATAGTGGCATTCACTGGTTTGAAAAATAATTAAACTTGAAAATTTTGAACTTTAGATTGTCCTTTATTGTAAGGCAGGGAATCTAACCAGAAACACTGAATATAAGATCTATGATCCACCGACCACTAATAATTCAGTACTACAGTTGTGAAATATATACTCTACAATGTTTTTTCCTTTTAAAATAGGGTAAAAACTCAGTTTGGCAACTCTATATTTTCGAGAAGGACAAAAAGTTCTTACTGGAAAAGAAAAATGGTACATCCTAATTCCTAATTCTTGTTAACAGCCTCTATTCTTTATTGAAAGAAGGGGATGTCTTAGAAAACAGTGGCAAGAGTTATTAGCATGTACATTTTTTTTTTTTATAGAGGTGCTTTGTCCTAGACTTTTAAAAGAGCATCTTCAATGTGCTCGTTCAGAGAATAGAATATAATTTTAATATTTTTAAGAAATGAACTAATTTAAAATTGATATTTTTAAGAAATGAATAATAAAATGTTGCCACACATATAATTATTGTTGTTAAACTTTTTTAGTTTAAATGAAATATTTATTATATTTAGACCATTAAAAACAAATTTTATTTAACATAAATGACCAATGATCCGACATAATATTAAAACAAACAGCTAGCAAAGATAATAACATAAGACTAATATAAATGACTAATACACCGACATAAGATTACAACAAATAGCTAACTCAAACTTAGGGGTATTTGTAGAGGAGAGGTGTCGAGCTTCTCCCAAATATCTTTGGTTTTTTAAAAAAAACATACATAGGGTGTTCACAAACACTTGGAAAGCAACAAACAAAAACCAGTGCAGAATTGTTTGGAACTCTTGAATTTCAATTTACCTATGCATTTTAATTTCCAAAGAGTGAGAACATCAAACTGCTTCTCAACTTCATTCCACCCTTAGCCATGAACTTAAGTCCCTTGAGAGCACTCCAAGCTAAGCCGCGCGGACTTACGCCTATCGCAGTGTCCTCTTCTTGCAGCAGCATCGGCAGCTTTTTGTTTCGACGAGATCTTGAGAAACCTGCTTCATTTTAATGGAAAGCGTTTCTAACAAGTGGCGCCAAACGATCTCTCTTCCCCATTCCTTTACTGTTAGAGTAATTAACCACCTTTAGCTTAGTTAGTTCACATTGTAACTTAGTTGGTTAGAGGAATAAGGAGAGTTTAGCAATGTATATATATATAAACGTTCTGTTACTGAATATCAATAACAACTTCTCATTATTTTCCTCTCAACTACTCTGTTTCCCTTCATCTAAGATTTACCGAGAAGAACGAGCTTCTCGTCTTCGTTGAGGTCGTTGACGAGTGATGACGTCATCATTTCCAAGAACCATAACAGACTCTCACTACTCTTACTCTAACTAACCTTCATACTCTCCCTCAAATTCGATCTTCCATTTATTTAGCTGCTTCCCTAACAAATCCTTGTATATATTATATATACTCCACTACTCCAGTTTAGGTTCTTGAATTGTGAGAATGGAATCCGAACTTCCAGGAGATCTGATTAGGGAAATCTTGGTGAGGCTTCCAGCGAGACTTCTCCTGAAACTAAAGAGCGTGTGCCGTTCATGGAACTCCCTAATCTCCAGCCCTGAATTCGCTCTCCACCACCTTCAACAATCAACCCCAACTCAGTCGCCGCCATTGCTATGTTGGAATCATGGAATAAAGGAGAACGAGAACGATAATAGCGAGAATCGTTTAATATGGGCGAATTATTTCCGGAGAAATGATGATGTAATAACCACAGACACCGTCATGCAATCACGGTTTTTTATTAATTATGATTGCCATTCCCGATATACATTATTCGATTCCCTTCCGATCGATGGCACAAAAGGCATCATCAGAGGATCATGCAACGGATTGCTATGCCTCTCTAATTCAGGTTTTCCCCTTCATACTCTCACTCTCTTTAATCCCACCATCCGTTCCGCATCCCCAACCGTTTCAATACAGTGCCCCCACCCCCGCCCCCGTCCCTACTCCAGCGAAGACCCCAATTTTCCTCAAGAAAACACTCTATTTTGGGGGTTTGGGTATGATGTCGTACATGACAAGTACAAGTTTGTTATAGATTGCTGCAACTCATCGCCGTCGTCATCATCCGGAGCTATAGTATGCACTTTTGGTGCAAATCCTTGTTGCAAAACGGTTGACCATCCCACGTTTCAATATCGAATATATGGCTCAGATGGAATATTCTTTAACGGCACTCTGAATTGGGCAGCGTGTGATGATCCTATTACTACTGTGCATGTGCAGCATCCTATTACTGTAATTACTTACAAGAGGAGGTGGTTTGTTCTAACCTTCGATTTGGAAACTGAGTCGTTTGGTCGATTGTGTATGCCGGAATACTGTGGTGGCAAGCCTCACTTGCAGGTCATGAATAACTCAACTCTTTCTGTTTGTTTTCGCTATTCCGGTCACCAAGGTAATTTCTATGTCTGGATAATGAAGAAGAAGAAGTTGGAGGATGGAGTTGAGAAAGATTATTATTGGACGAGATTGTTCAAAATCCCGGATCATATAAACCCAACAAGAATAGCGCCCCTCTATTATTTCTCAGAATATATCTACAGTGCTTTCTTTCAAGATCATGTTCTTCTGACACTCGATGAACATCGTCACCAGTTACTTTTGTTTCATATACGTATTGGTGCTGCGATACACCGGCCTGAACTTAGGCCTCGCATGTATTTAAAATCTCCAGCATCTTTTTACATTTGCCATGAAACCTTGCTCTCACCCTCACATTATTGGCCTCTTACAACTAATAATTAGTTAGCCAGCGACCATTTTCGTGAAGGGTTTTTTTTTCATATTATATTACTTATGGTTGAATTTTGATTTTTTTTTTTTTTTTTGAGAGGGGAGGAATTTAATTTGATCTCCCTAGCTTACTGGAATAATTAAATAAATAAATTACAATAATATTTATTCAGTTTTTTTTTTTTTTGACTTAAAGAACAACTCAAAAGGAGCATATTTATTTAGTTTACAACAATGTTAGGTAACCAATAAAAATTTAGCCACCATTAGCCAACATTTAAATAGGATGTTCTATTTATTTAGGTTTCTGATGTTCTATTCCTAAAAAATAAAAAGTTAGTTACTTTAGGTTTCGGTTGTTCTATGACTTTCATTGTGAATGTTCTATTAATTACGGATGTTCTATTTTTTGTTGACTGATTTGTTGTTAATTAGAAAAATATTGATTACTTGTACTTTCACTTTAGTTTATTATTTATATTGTACGTTAAAAAAAATTAGTAATCAAATATTCATATAAAATATATGTTACAATATAGAATATATATTAAAACAGTAATGCTACACATCCAACTCCGTAACTGCTGCAGCGCGTCCTCATTCTTCTTGTTGTCGTCGTCGTCGTTGTTGCCACCGCCATCATTGTCATCATCGTCGATGTCGTCTTCTTCCACTTCTTCTTTCTCTTCTTCTTTTTCCTCTTCTTCGCCATCTTCTTCTTCCTCCTCATGCTCCTCCTCCATTGTTGCTGTTGTTATTGTTATTGTTGTTGTTGTTGATGATGATGATGAAAATCTGAATTGGATATTCTAGAAAAACAGAAACGAATTTTGAAGCAGAAACAGATTTGGAATTAAAACAGAAACGGATTTTTATATAAGAAACTGAATTGGATATTCAGGAAAACAGAAACGGATTTTTAATGAAAACAGAAACGGATTTTGAATGAAAATATAAATGAATTTTGAATTAAAAACTGAATTGGATTTTCTCATTTTCATGAAAACAGAAACGAATTTTCATATATAAAAACTGAATTAGATTTTCATGAAAGCAGAAACGAATTTTGATTAAAAGTAAAAACGATTTTGAATAAAAACAAAAATGAATTTTCATGTATAAAAACTAAATTGAATTTTCAACAATACTCACATTCATCGAAAATTAATATTAATTTAATTGTCCTTTTCATAATGTGTCGAGGAAAAAATACTGCAGTAGAGAAAAAAGAATATACGCGCCTATATTATGAGAGCTTGGTTGGACTTAGTTGATAAAATCACTTGGTTGTGTATGATTATTGATATTAAAAATATAAAATAACATATATATATATATATATATATATATTGATATGTATATATATAACCATTTTTATATTTATTTTGAGAATTTATAAATTAATAGTGATGATCTTTAGTATGACTATAAGAAGAAAACCGCGTAATTTGACTTTATTTTTTCTATTGATTTAACTTGTAAGGATCTTCATATTTAGTTTGAGGGAATTGTTAATACAAAAAAGATTGTAATATGGAGTTGATATCAACAGATATATCTTTATGTAAGAAATAGAAAATCTACAATTAATTTGGATTAATTTTAATAGTTATCTTACTAATCTTCTTAACTAAGGTTTGAATTTCACAGCCAACTTATTGATTAACAATAAATTCTTTAATAAAACTATGATATTTGACTTTTCTTTTTTGGTGTAACTCTTTTGACTTTTTTGTTCAACTCTTTTTTTTTATTAGCTTATCCTGACGAACTTGTATTGACACTTAAAAAACAGAACAAAAACATGTACAACTATACAAGTACAACACATAGCCTGTTTAGACTCTAGACCATTAAAAGGCCCATTATCATTATTTTGGTCTGAATTCATTATTAGTTTGATATTAATATATTATAAGCAAATGATAAATATATTATTATTATTATTAAAGGTAATGAAGTGGAATGGAAAATAAGAGAAAATATAGGGAGTCAACACATTAGAGCCAATAGGGAGTCCATATGAGTTATAGATGATAACTCATATAAATTTTGGATGATAACTTAATCATTAATATATGAGTTACGGATGATAATTCATGTAAGTTTTGGATGATAACTTAATTATTGGCTCCCTATGGGCTCCCTAACATTGGTTCCCTAGCATTACTCAAAATGTAACTAAAGATAGTTATTTGGTTCCATCTCATTTAATAATAATAATACGCCCTCGATTTTATAGTATAAATGTCTTTTTATCTTTTAGGTTTATTAATTAAATCAATTTGTTGAGTATATTAGTTAGTGAGCAAATCTACAATTAGTTAGTTATTATTTGACAGCTGTGATTATTAGTTTGTTATTTCTGTTTAGCATTTCTTTCCTCACTTCTTGCTATTGAGTCATCTATATAAGACTCTAGCTCTCTTGTATTTAAGTACATTATTTTCGATCAATCTAATATGATTTCATTCACTCACAAGCTTTTTGATTTCTCTACTGTCATTGAGTTTCTGACATTCTCTTTATGGTATCAAGAGCCAAACGCTTAACAACTTCAATTTTTATTTTCATCCTTCTCATTTCTTTTTCGTTTCCTTTCCTTTTTTGACTCTTCTTGATCTTTCGTTTTGAATTTTTGCTATCATGGCATTAATTCTTTCTGATTCCACAAAAACAACCTTAGTCCCTCTTACTGATAAACTTGAGTCAACAAATTTTTCTACATGGCAACAATAAGTTCTTCTTACTCTCAAAACTCTGGCAATGTTAGATCATCTTTCAGCAGATTTTGTCCCTCTACAATTCACTATAGACGCAGAAAAATTGGCAGGCACAGATTCATCAAATTACACAGAATGGCAACGAAAAGATTCAGCTTTGTTGACATGGCTGCTAGCTTCAATTTCTTCCACTTACAAGAATAAGGTCATTCACTGCACCCAGTTTTATGAAGCCTGGGCAATTCTTAACCGTTTTTTCACTGCTCAAGCACAAGCCAAGATCCAAAGCCTCAAATCCAATCTTCGAACCATTAAAAAGATTGGTACCATTTCTGACTATCTGCAAAAGATTCAACAAATTGTTGATTCTTTATTAGCTTTAGGTTATCCTGTTAGGGATGATGATCATATTCAGGCCATCATGGATGGTCTCCCTGATGAATATGAAAATTATATCAATACTGTTGTCTCCAAGCTTGGTAATTACACTGATCCTGAGGCTGAATCATATCTACAAGCTTTTGAAGATATGTCAGTAAGATTCAAGAAACTAGCAGGGGGAATCCCTATGGCACATCTCACTCAATTTTTTACTCCATACAACAACAACAACAATAATCGAGGAGCTTCAAGTAGAAGAGGCAGAGGAGGCAGAAACTCTAGAGGAGGAGGAAGATTTAATTTTGGAAACTCAAGGCTACAATGTCAGCTGTGTGGTAAATTTGGACATGTTGTTGGGAATTGCTATCATAAATTTGATTCTTCATTTACACCAAACTTCAATGGTACTCAATCCCGCCTCAGATTCCTTATGCTAATTCACAACCTCCACCTCCTTCATCAAATTTCCATCAACCAAGAGCATACCTTTCTCTACCCTCATCTGTTAACGAAGCTTTATGGTTCCCAGACTCAGGAGCAAGTCATCATATCACACCTAATCCTAACAATCTACTCACCTCTTCCTCATCTCAGTATGAATCTGATCAGGTCTATGTAGGTAATGGTGAAGGTATTCCAATCACAGCCTCTGGTTCATCAATTCTATTTGATCCTTATAATCAAATTGCTTACAAATTACAAGATCTTTTATATGTTCCTCAAATTTCTCAAAATTTACTAAGTGTATCAAAGTTTGCTGCTGATAATGGTGTTTTCTTTGAGTTTTGGCCTAATCATTGTTTGATTCGTGATCAGGATACCAGACAGCTTCTCCTAGAGGGTCAAGCTAAGAATGGAATTTACAAACTTGACAATTTAAAGATTCCAATATCTGATTCTAATGCTTCATTTACTTGTAATTCTGCTATGTCTGATAAAACCAGTTACATTTCTACTAAGACATCATCTCTTACACCTAATATGATTGCCAATTTGATTCTGTATTCCAAGTCTATTAGTAAATCTCAATGTAATAAGAGAGAAGAAGTCGAATTATGACATAAGAGATTTGGCCACACTGCTTTGCAAACTGTTCTTAATATCATGAATAAATTCTCTCATTTCCCATCTTCTTCTGTTAATTTTCATCATGTTTGTGAAATATGTTCTATGGCAAAAATGCATCGATTACATTTTCCTGCTACAGACTCTACTTATACTGTTCCGTTACAGCTGGTTTATGTTGATTTATGGGGGCCAGCTCCTGTAACCTCTAGAAATGGCTTTAGATATTACATATGTTTTGTGGATGCTTACACTAAATTCACTTGTCTTTATCTTCTTTCTCATAAGTCTTAAGCTATTGTAGCTTTCCAGAATTATAAGAGTTTTATGGAAAAACAAACTAGACACAAACTGAAGGCTTTGCAATCTGATAAGGGGATGGAATTTCTTTCAAAAGAGTTTACTTCTTTTCTGACCAACGAAGGCATTTTTTCATAGGCAATCTGGTGCCTATACTCATCATCAACAAGGAAGTGTGGAAAGAAAGCACCGTCACATTGCAGAAATAGGCCTTTCTTTACTTGCCACAGCTTCCTTGTCAATGGAATTTTGGGAGGATGCCGTCACTAGTGCAGTTTACATAATTAACAGACTACCAACACAGGTTCTTCAACTTAAAAGCCCTTTTGAATTGTTATTTCACCAGGTCCCTGATCATGATTTCTTTAAAATATTTGGATGTGCTTGTTATCCCTTTTTAAGACCATATAACAAAGTTAAATTTGCTTATAAATCTGAGTTATGTTTGTTTCTTGGATATGATGCTCATCACAAAGGATACAAATGTATGACTAAAGACGGAAAAACTTACTTAGCTAGGCATGTCACTTTTGATGAAATTGTTTTTCCTTACGATAAAATGTTCTCTAAATCTGTTTCTGCTACAACCATTACTGCTGCACCTAGTTATAATCCCTACTATATTACCTTACCTCATACACCACCACCCAATATTACTCCCTCAATTCCTCATAACACCAATTCACAAAATACCTCACCATAAACTCCTACATTAACTTCTTAGCGATCAACTACTCAAAACTTACCTGGCACTCCCACCACTGCTTCTCCTGGCTCAATTATACCTATTGGAGAAAATGAGATTGTTCTGCCACCTCCTGAACCAGTTAACACTCATCCTATGACAACTAGAGCAAAAGCTGGCATTAGTAAACCAAAATTTTTTCAAAGCATTGCTTCTGTTCACACTGATCTGGTAAATCAGTTACCAACAAATGTTAATCAAGCTCTCCAATGCCCTCATTGGAAGCAGGCTATGGACACTAAAATGGCTGCTCTAATGAAGTGTAAGACCTGGATACTCAAGGAACCTCCTGCCAATGCCACTGTAATCGGCAGCAAGTGGGTTTATGCTATTAAAAGGGATCAACATGGAAATATTCTTAGATACCAGGCAAGACTAATCGGTAAAGGTTTTATCAGGTAGAAGGAGTGGATTATGATCAAATTGATAGTCTTGTGGTAAGAGCTACTACTGTTAGAACTATTTTCTCTCTTGCTGTTTCTTTAGGTTGGCCTTTAAGGCAATTTGACTTTGATAATGCCTTTCTAAATGATAAATTAGAAGAGACAATATACATGTTACAGCCACAAGGTTATACTAATGGGAATACTGCTCTTGCTTGCTGTCTTAATAAGGCCATCTATGGTTTGAAACAAGCTCCAAGAGCTTGGTTTAAAACCTTAGCTGCTACCTTAAAACATTTTGGTTTTGAAAACACAAGATCTGATGTTTCTTTGTTTACTACATAAATCCAATTCTATTATTTACCTCCTTGTGTATGTTGATGACATTATTGTCACAGGAAATAATAAATATGAAATTGACTCACTTATTGAAGATTTGAATAATATTTTTTCTCTTAAAGACCTTGGACAATTTAGTTATTTTTTGGGATTAGAAGCTAATCACATTGCAGATGGACATCTTCTTGTTACTCAAACAAAATATGCTAGGGAGCTGCTTAAGAAAGCAGGCATGGAAGACTGTAGTCCAATGCCAACACCCATGATTTCTGGAGCAAAACTCTCTGCCAATGATTCAGAAGAGTATGACAATCCAAAACAATTCAGATCAATTGTAGGAGGCCTACAATATCTAGCACTAACCAGACCTGATTTAACTTACTCTGTAAATAGAGTAGCTCAATATATGCACAAACCTACCATTCAACATTGGAAAAGTCTCAAGAGGATACTTCGGTATCTCAAAGGTATAGTTCATTATGGTTTATCTTTTACCAAGTCCCCTGATTTTCTCTTTGCAGATGCTGATTGGGCTGGGGACTTGGATGATCGAAAATCCATCACTGGATTCTGTGTTTATTTGGGCAGCAACCTCATCTCTTGGAAGAGCAACAAGCAGTCTAAGCTAAGCCGGAGTAGCACTGAAGCAGAGTACCGTTCCATGGCAGCTGCTCAAACTGAGATCATGTCACTTCTAACAACTTTTAGGAGAGTTGAAAGTGCCTCCATCTGTTGCACCAACAATATATTGTGACAACCAAAGCGCTTGCCTATTAGCTGCCAACCCCATCCTTTATAGTCGATGTAAACATCTGGAGTTAGATTTGCATTTTCTTAGAGAACTTGTCAATAGCAAAGAGCTCTTTGTGGTCCATATTCCTTCACAAGATCAGATAGCAGATATTTTGACAAAGCCTCTATCACTTCCTTTATTCCAGAAATTTAGAACCAAACTGAGGTTACTTGATAAACCAGTACCTCAGTTTGAGGGGGGCTGTTGAGTATATTAGTTAGTGAGCAAATCTGCAATTAGTTAGTTATTATTTGACAGCTGTGATTATTAGTTTGTTATTTCTGTTTAGCATTTCTTTCCTCACTTCTTGCTATTGAGTCATCTATATAAGACTCTAGCTTTTTTGTATTTGAGTACATTATTTTCAATCAATCTAATATGATTTCATTCACTCACAAGCTTTCTGATTTCTCTATTGTCATTGAATTCCTAACATTCTCTTTGCAATTAAATTGCCAATGAAGGTAAAAATTAAATAAATGCTTATTATCATGTAGGAGGATAAAAAGACTCAAACCCTTAATGACATTGCTCCAGGAATTCTTTGAATCATATGCAACAAATTAAAATGATAAGAATAAAATTTAAAACAACATGGAATAGAAACAACAAAAAAGAAGGGAAGGAGGGGATCAAAATTAATATATAACTTTTAAAAGATCTTTTAAGAAAGATATCACAGAGTTATTTACTTATTTTGTAATTCACAAAACCCTAACCTTGTTAGCAAACAACAACCTCCATGGTTGCTTTTCCAATCTTAATTATACACCTATAACTATAATAGTAATTCTTACATGGACTAACTCAAATTATTATCAACAAATTAAATGTACATATATATATATATATATACATATATATATATATATATATATATATATATATATATATATATATGTATTTTGTCATATT
>JASCZI010091643.1:1568-21745 GCA_036250425.1 Stylosanthes scabra | reverse complement strand
TTTTCACAAGCATCTTTGCTAAGTAAAAGCTCCCTATAAGTACTTAAGAAGTGGCTTAAGTCCTCGGAAAAATACTAAGCAAAAATACTTGAATTATTTAATTTCATGTCTTTTAAATCTATATCAAGTGTTCTTGGAAACTACAAGCTCCTTATAAGTGGCTAGGAATTGACTTAGTCCCTTGGAAAAATACTAGTACAAGCACTTGTGTTGTTCATTATTCTTAGATATTTACGATTCCGCAAAAATTATTCATTGTTGTTGAGATACTCAATTCACCCCCTCTTGAGTATCCGTGCTACGTGACTAACATATACTATAAAAGGAAACCCACAAACTTTAGTTCATGTAGAAGGCTACAAACTTTTGTTTTCGTTATCCATCTATAGTTAGCAACACGGCCCACCAACTTCCACTAGAGCCCAACCTTTGAGTCCAACATTACACTGTTTACAGGATGAAATTCCGTTGAAAAAGATGCGCTCCCAGCAACAGCTCCCGTTGGGTCCACTTTCCACATGGCGGCATCTAGTAAGCCCAGCGACCTGTCCTCAGCGGAAGACACTAAAAGTGTCATCATGTTATAATTTTCCTTAATTGAATATTATGCAAAATATCTAATTAAACATTATTTTCTTAATATAATTTTATAAAAATTCTAATAAATTATACTATTTTTTACTAATTAAATAATTATTTTCCTAATTTTTTAAAAATAGTGAAAATATTAGGCCCGGCGGGCTAGCCCGCTCCGCCCCGCCGAAGCCCGGAGACTAAATGGGGCGGGTTAGGCGGGTTTGATTATTATTGCGGTCTTAAAATCCTAGCTCGGCCCACCTTTTTTGGTGGGCTAAGCGGGCCGACCCGGCGGGTTTAGGCCCGTTTGACACTCCTACGTGCAATCGCACGGCTCACACGTGCGCCCACACATATGCGTGGAAAAGACGTAAAGCTGACTTTTTGTTGAATGTGCGATTGCACGACTACTCCATGCGGCCGCATGAGTGCGTCTGGCAGCAAAAATAAATGAAGGCTAAAAGTGAAATTTTGCATTTCCAACCTAAGGCCAAACCTCTTTGAAGGCCCAATTGGAGATAAATGAAGAGGGTGACAGCTAAAACACAAGACACAAGGCACAAGCTTACACATTAGGATATCTTATAGTTTTAGATAGTTTTTAAGAATTCTTGAGGAAAATTATTTTCTCTCTCACTTTCTCTCTTGTTCTTCATTTTCCCTTTTTGTTTCTAGCCACACTAGCCATAACTTTATATTTTATTTCAGTGTTTAGATACATATTTCATGATACTCTTGCTAGATTAATATAATTCACTACTTGTTTCTTCCATTTAATTCTCTACTTTTCAACTCTGGCTCTATTGTTCTTATTTTCTAAGTTTATACCTTGTTGGAAATTATTTTGATGTATGTTCTATTGATGATATATGTTTTGATTATGCTTGTTTGATGTTTACATTTTTATTTAAACTATTGGTTATTTTGGAATGTCAATTTCTCTTGTTATTCATGATTATGAGTTCTTATGTACACCAAGTGTTTGATATTCTATTTCTCATGACTATGGAGTAATGTTCTTGTGTCTTGGTCATTGGTTGAAGTGTGGATGATCTTAGCCACTAATCCCTAAGGAAAAAAATGAGTTAAGGATAGGGTTAAAACTATTTCGTTGACTCTAGGTTTTTGTTAGTGATAAGTGAACCTTAATAAGGTGAACTTGATAGATTACTCTCATTCACTAATACCTTGGTCCTCAGCATTAATAAGTAGCCTAGGACTTACGGAACGAGGTTAATTCCCCCCTCGACCATTTGACAGAGTGTGTTTGATTGCTTACGTGACAATCATTCATAATTGGGATTAGTGGTGATCATAGGGACACATTATACTTCAACTCAAGACCAAGCACTCTTTATTACTTGCAATACAAGTTACCTCTTGTTCTGTGCTTGTTCAAGAATTTTAACCATTGCAACCCCAATATTTTCACAACCATTTGCAAGTCTCAATTTTCAATTCCTTGGGCGAACGACCCGAGTGCAGTACTCTCGGTATTTTTTGTTGCAAACTTGTGACACTTTTCTAAATCTCGACTCACCCATTTTCCTATTGGTTGGAACTATACTCACGATAGAAACTTAAATTTTAGATCATTTCTAACCGACCAAAGTGGGCGTGTTACAATATTAAAGTTGTAACGCATGTAATGAAGCAATGTGACATACCTGCTACTATTGATCCACACAAATCTATTTGTGAATTCTGCACTGTAACAAATATGCATCAGCTGCCTTTTTCATATTCCAAATATGTATACGCTGAACCCTTACAGGTTGTATACGCTTTGAATCTCATACTAGTTTTAAATATTATATTACTTTTTTGGATGCATATTCTAAATTTTAGTGCATATATTTCTTTAGTAAAAAATCACAAGCACTTATTGCCTTCCAAGGCTATAAGAAATTCATGGAAAACAAAACTGGAAAATAGATAAAAGCTTTATAAACTGACAATGCTAAAGAACTTACATCTGCATCCTTTACTAGTTTTCTAAATGAACATGGTATTTTGCATCGTTTGTCTTGCCCATATACACATCAACAACAAGAAAGTATAGAATGTAATCACCATCATATTACTGAAACAGGGCTATCACTATTAGCCACTACTTCAATGCCTCTAATTTTTTGGGACTCTGCATTTACTACTGCTACTTATTTGATTAATAGAATACCTACACCATTACTCCAAATGAGAACCCCCTATGAGCTCCTCTATGGAAGAAAACCAGACTACTCACTTTTAAAGGTATATGGATGTGCTTGATATTCTTACCTTAGACCATATAATCGGCATAAGCTTGACTATAAAAGTCAACAATGTCTCTTTTTAGGGTATTGACGCGCTCCCAAGACCAGTTGAGAATTTCTTTCTTAGAAATCAAGTCATGTTAGCGTTGTAAATATAGCTCAACCGGTAGTCGAAAAGTGAACAAATTTAGAAAAGATGTCACAATGCAAAACAATAATAACCGAGAGTATTTTGTCTCGGGTCATTCTCCCTTGGACTTATGATCAATAAAAAAGACTAAAACTAGTTAGGAAAGTATGCGAGTTTGAGAGTTTTCAACTAGCAACTAAAATAGCAAGAATGTAAATCATGCAACAATTCATAAACAAGTAAGATAGAGAATAACTAGAATGCAAGATATAAACTAAGCAATAAATTAAAGTAGATATGAGCAAGCAATCAATAAGCTAATTCAAATGCAATTAAAATACATTGGTCATGGGTTTTATGGAATACATTATCCTTGTCACATCTAAACATAGATAATATCCTAGAGTGAATGATGCGCGCGACCTTGTCAGGGTCGCAGTCCAAATTTAGTTTAAAAGTGTCACAGAGGTGCAACCAAGTTTGAAAATACCGACTACTGGACTCGGGTCGTTCTACCTAGGAAGCAGAAACAGAGGTTTGTTTTCAATTGAGAAAATATCGGGGTTGGTTGCAGTTTGTTGTTGAGAGTAGAGCGCAAGAAAATAGATTAAAATAGCAGTGGATTAAAGAGTGCCCGGCCATGGGTTGTAATACTGTACGTCCCTATAAACACTACCGATCCCAGATTGGATGGACCGTCACCTAAAGGAAACTAACCACCACAGGGTGGCGGAGTTAACCCCTATCCGAATGTCCTAGGCATACACAATAGCAGGGGACCTAGGTCTTAACAGAACTCGAGTAAATCCCGCATTACCAGAAAGAACTCACCAGTAGTGCACTTTGCACCGAATTAAGTCTGTATCATTTAAGGTCCCCATACTGTTGGCAGGGGCGTAGCATTAACGACATTGAAATTAACTTCGTTCCTCCCATCCGTTGCCCTTAGGGATCGATAGCTAAGATGATTTGCACATTTCACCCTATAGCCGAGTCACTATGGTCACTACTCGCGACGAACGGAAATCATAATTACGGAATTTAAACAGGCAGCATAACGGTAAGACATGATAGCAAAATAACAGAAAACAAACGAACAGAATAACGGAATGGTGGTAAAATGTTTGGCTAGTAAAAATGGACAAAAGCTAATGGAATCCTAAACTAAACTAAAGGAATGGTGGTTTGGGCTCTCCTCACAATGGTGAAGGCTTCCTTTATTTATAGGCACAAGTCTGGCCATTGGTGCGTACGCATAGGCCTCTCAGGTGCATACGCATATGGTCCGGTTCCATCTTGGACGTGACGCCCAAGTCATGGCAATGCGTACGCATAGGCTCCTTTGGTGCGTACGCATAGGCTCTGGATTTGGTCTTCAAGCTTTTCTTGCTATCTTCTCGTTCCTTGCGCTCTCTTTAGCCACTTCCGCTCCGAACTTTGCCTGTTAAAGCCTGAAATACTTGAACGCACACATCAAGACATCGTGCGGAACGGGAAACAATTTAAAACATAGTAAAATTTGGCTAAAATAGCAGATAATTACATTTACAACCCTAAGGAACGATTAAACGTAAACATTCTTGTTTTTCATGTATTTAAGTGGTGAATTGACAATTAGTCAATTTGTGATATGAAATAATCCATCGAAATAGGGTTTATCAGTGAACTTCTCACCAATCTTGTCACTTTGATGAGAAGAGTCAAATTGGTTGATTCATAGCCATAATTCCTAGTTTACTCATTAAGACATTATACTAGCGTTAATGAACACAAGAATAATCCATCTTGGCTCATAAGTCCTAATCATTATAGAATTAATAATAAACTAGTGTTAATTGCATCTAAATTAACACAAATCACTCTCAATTATCATACAAATAAGGCTAAGGTGACTCAAATGCATCCATGTAGTCAACCCATAATCAAGGAATGAAAATCTACTCCATATCTAAACAAAGCATTTTATCAAACACTTGGTGTGCATAGAAAATAAACATCATGAATTAAGAGAAAATCAACAATCAACAACTACCCATTACTATAGATTGATAGTAAATTCAAGAGTGATAATAACAAACACAATTAATTCATGAAAATACCATAAACATTCATTGATCAAGTAAAATTCACAAGTAATAATAACTAGTTCAAGAACAAGAATAATAGAAATAACTAGAGTAATTATGAAGGAAAATCAACAAGTAAATTAGAAGAAGTATGGATCCTAAGAACAATTGGAAGTGAGAATTAAAGTGAGAATTGAAATTGAACTAAAAAATCCTAGAGAGAAGTTGGAGTTTCTCTCTCTAAAATATGAGCATAAGAACCTAATGAAAAACTAGATCAAAACTTGGTTTGATCCCCTTGAGTGTCATATGAGTGATTCCTACTTGTTTCCCTCTTAATTGGGCCTCCAAATGCTCCAAAATGGTGTAGAAATTGACCCAAATGGGCTCCTCTTTAAGTGTGTCACGTGACTTTTAATGAGGCATGTGCAGGGAGAGTTGTCACGTGACTATAGTTGCCCACGCAACTTCCTGAGAGTGAAAATCGGAGTTGTGCACACAACGCAAGTTGTGTCGCAACGGGCAGAGGTAGCAAATCTTCATATAGACATATGTATACCATTTTAAAGCTATGGATGTTCGCTTTCAAATGGCATTGGAACCATGGCATTTGGACCTCATTAGCTCAAGTTATGACTCAATTAGTGAGAAGAGGTCAAGATTGGCAGCATTAGCAACTCTCAGCGCATCAATCTTTGGACGCGAATTCCTCATAGAATCATATAGAACTTGGAAAAGTCTTCAACATAAAAGTTGTAGATATTGAATTTATCTTTCCAAAGAGTCCAAGTTTGCTCCAATCCGATAACTATGGCTCATTTTTCCATCTTCTCATCTTCGCTTCTTTGTGAGATCTTTGCTTTTGCATGTTTTCTTCACTCCTTCCAAGCTATCCTTGCTTCCTAAAGCTTCAAACACTTAACAAACATATCAAGGCATTGAATGGAATGGAAGTAGAATTAAATTTTCAATTTAAAGCTTAAATACATGCATTTTCTCATTTAAGGCAAAATTAAGGATGAATTCACAAAGAAGCTCATTCACTAGCTATTTGTGTGAGTTTATGTTGATAAAACCTCTAATTTAAGTACAAGATAAACCATCAAAATAGGGTTTATCAAACATCCCCACACTTAAACAAAACATGTCCTCATGCTAGAGTGAATGAAAATTAAAACAAGAGATATCACTACCAAATTCCAATCAAATAACCTACTCTAAGGGATTACTACTTCTACCTAACTATCTACAAAATGAATTAACTTCCAAGGATATCCATAAGTATAAGGGTACGACATGTTAAGATAACAAATAAATCCCATTACTCTAGTCATTAAAAAAAAAGTGTATTTTGCAAGGTAAGGAGTATATGAAAAACATAGGATTGAGCTTTTGAACCCTCACAAGAAGTGTATACACTCTTTTTTTTTTCTCTCAAGTGTTTTAGGTATTAAAACCCTCAATTCTCTTCTAACCTTGCTTTCTATGAATTGATTTTCATCTAACAATCAACAACAATGAAATATATGCATGCAACCATCAAAGAGGTCTTTTAAGGGTTGTAATGGGATCAAGGTGGAGATAGGGATGAATATGTGGTTAAGTATTTATTGCCATACATGTCTATGCTCATCAATCCCATTATAACTAACAGTGCAGGAACCACCAGAGAAAAGCACAACCACTACCAACTAGGACTCATTCCAATTGCCATATACTGGTGAAAAGACAGAAACTCCAATTTCCATCACAGGCATCGAGAGTGTTCTTCCAAACACAACCATACCAGTACCAAAACGTACAACACAATCTCAAAACACTCATCACATGATCACTAGATCCAAGACTGGTAACCTCAAACCAACTAAAATTTTAACTGTTTCTGCTCATGATCCTGAATTTAAATTCATTTCATCTAAATCTGCCTCTCAAGTCTTAAAACTTTCACATTGGAAGCAGGCTATGGATCATGAGTATCAAACATTAATTAAAAGTCAAATCTGGGCTCTTGTTAATCCTCCTCAAAATGCCACTATTATCAATTGTAAATGGGTTTTTGCAATGAAAAAGAATCCTAAGGGAGAGATTCTTAGATATAAAGCACGATTAGTGGCAAAGGGGTTTCAACAAAAGGAATGGATTGACTATAAAGAAATATATAGTCCGGTTGTTAGACCTGTAACTATACGTATTATCTTAACTATAGCTCTTACTCAAGGTTGGGTATTACGTCAATTTGATTTTGATAATGCTTTCTTAAACGGAATACTCACTGATCTAGTTTATAAGATACAACCTACTAGTTATAAAACTGTTGAAAACTCAAAGGTTTGTAAACTCAATAAAGCAATTTATGGATTAAAATAAGCTCCTAGAGCCTGGTACAAAACGCTGGCTTAGAATTTATATAGTTTTGGTTTTAATAATACCACTAATGATGTTGCTTTATTTGTTCAGAAAAATGCTACTGATGTTATTTACTTACTTGTTTATGTTGATGATATCATCATAACTGGATCAAATATTATAGCAGTTCAAACAATTATTAATAAACTAAATGCAATCTTATCTTTGAAAGACTTAGGTAGACTAAACTATTTTTAGGATTAGAGGTCACATATTCTGGTTGTGACAAACTTGTGCTGAAACAAGAAAAATATACTAGGGAACTCTTACAAAAGGCTGGTATGGATGAGGTAAAACCTATGCCAACACCAATGATATCTAACCTAAAACTTCATAAAAATGATTCTGAACAATTTGAGGATCCTCAAAAGTATAGAAGTATTGTGGGAGCTTTACAATATTTTGACTATCACTTGCCATGATATTTCTTATAACACCCTAGATTTACGTACCTCATGATCGTACTTAAATCCAGGAGTTACAGACCTTTAAAACCTTTAATTTAATACTATAGTTACGTAATATTGAGCCTCTAGAAAAACACATGCTTTATACTACAGAAAATCGGACAGAGTCTCCTCTTTATTTAGGACATTACCAAATCCTTTCTAGTTACCTGTATCAATTTACAACCAACAACTTAGGCATGTATATATATGCAAGTAACAATAATACATAATAGTTACTACTACATAACCCAATTACATAGCCTATCCCTCTGAAAATTATAAACATAAGTGGCGAGGGAAAATAACACAGCTAAACCAAAACAACGGAAACCATAACCATAGACTTCGCGGTCCAATCCCGACGTTGACACTAAGCGTCTTGTACCTGTCACTAAAAATGTAGGGGGTGAGAACAAAAACACCACGTTCTCACCTTTACATGAATACTATCAAAGTAGCAGAATATAGCGCAAATAGATAAATACCTCTTTTAAAATAATTACTCAACCAAAACATCATTTGAAAATCTTTTCGAAAGGTAAAACAAGAATCTTTCTCGATTTCATAAATTCTTTACCAAAACCTTGTAAAAGTAATGATTTGAAATCTGAAGTCCTAAGGGGCAACACAGTACAACCCACCAAGGCCTACAACTCATCACCCAAAGGTCACACATAGCCAACCACTCAGCTAATCACACAAACGCACACAATCCAGGCAATTTAAACACAAACAAGGCAATTACAACAAGTAACACAAACAACAGATAATACAAGAATATCATTTAGGCAAACCAATACAATTTCACACTCAAACAGTGCAATCAAATGCAAATGATGCATGCTTGATCCTACGGCTATGATGAGCTCACCCGGTCGGTTATCTTAGCCAACCCGACCAATCTAGTACTAGTCTCGGATCACTCTCGGACGTACTTCCACGAGGACACCACCTTCGGTGCCCCAAACGTTTACATTTTCTTTTCATTCATATATGTACATGGGGGTTTCCTTTCTTTTCAATTTCACATATAGTAAGTCAAGACGTTAGCTCGAAAGCCCCCATGTCACTTACTGCGTCCGAGAGTCCGCTATTGTTGTAAGCCGGGTCGTCGGCCGGCAGGCCCCCTTGTCACTTCGACTCACGTAATGTCACTCAAGTGACATCTTCCACTTAAGGGCAACCAAACATTCATCATTATCATTCGTCTAAGGTGTAGTTGGAGTATGGGAAATAATAGTACACTTTAGAAACCAAAATCATTAACTTTGAAATACAATTTTTAAAGTATTTTTGATACCAGAATCGATTCCAGAAGGTTGAGAATCGATTCTCTGGAGTCTTGGTGGAGAGACCTCATCTCTGGAGGGTTGTGAATCGATTTGGGAGGTTCTCGAATCGATTCGCATCACTCTAATAGATTTAAAACTCGTTTCGGTCCAAAGCTGAATCGATTCATGCTTTATGCAAATCGATTCTCTACACAGAGAGAAGTTCTTATTATTCAGTTTAAGCAAAGGTGAATCGACTCTAACAGGGCTAGAATCGATTCACGTAGTATCAAAATCTTCCCCTTGCTCTCTGTGTAGTTCTGAATCGATTCGGGCAGGGGTGAATCGACTCTAGGTTTCAAGAATTGCATTTCAATAAAATCCAAAGTCATGAGAGTCGATTCTTCCTTGTAGCGAATCGATTCTTTTGCAAAGAAAACCATTTTCTATGAAATCTGAAGTCCTTAGGTAAAACGCTTTTTCTCAAAACCCAATCTCAATACTTAAAACCTTTTAGGAAAACTCGTTTAAATAGCCTTCCGCTTCTTTCTCAAAATCAAAGCCCATACTCCCAACCACCCTTTATCTTTTCTTTCTCACTCAACATCATCCTCACAAGCACTTCATATACCAATTCTCATAATCAATCATACACACTCACAAGTACAATTTCAACCATTCAACCATATAATCATAATCTAGCTCAATACAACAACCGAATAGGCACATAATCCATTTGAAAACTACTTTCAAATCATCTCCATTTCAGTAATCACTTTCAATTAATTCCAAGGTCCAAAGCCAACATTTTCCATTACTCAAAAATGTCTTTTAAGCAGGTTTTTAAAGCAAAATGACACAGCAGTACCAAGAAATCCCAGACATCATTTATGGCACAAGAACAACCAAACATATCATATCAAAGTTACAACCCAAAATCACGCACATAGCAGACATTTACTCATTTGCATCTATTCCACCCAACTTATCAAGTATTCAATATTTAAAACAATTTAACCCCTACCTCGTGTACTCGACTCCGAACTACACGAACACCGTAAGCTCCTACTACTGTTAGCTCCCGCGGCGACGGCAGCAAACTGTTTGCTCCCACAGCTACAAAAGAATTCCTAACCCTCTACTTGCTATTTCCAGAGCTCAACCCTATGATACCAATACTTCAATATATTAAACAACTACAACAGAACACTTATAGTGAGAGTTATTAGGATTAAGAACAACTTACTGCAACCTAAGAGGGGCAAGCAATAGGACGACAGCAACTCCGGCAACCACATGCAGTGGCGGCAGTGGCCGGGAACTCGGCGACAACGGCTGTTTATGACCATGCAGTGTCAATCAACACATCAGAAAACTAATGGACCGGAATTAAAAACAACGATACTCTTACCGGTATGGATTTCGAAACTGGAAGACACTGCAGCCACTATAGCGGCGGTCAGACTCACCAGTCATAATTTCAGCATGTTCTGGTGACTCACCTCTGTTGACTGATGCCAACGAAATCTTTTCAAAACAAGAATTCACCACACTCCGACAAATGAATCGGATCAAGTAGTACCACAAAAGAGTGGAATATCGTTCCCAACGAGGAGAAGGGCATTAACCAATATTTCCAACAAGTGTTCCTCTAAGTAGATCCAATGAACTAATATGATATTAATGCAACACTTAGCAAAACTAAAGAAACAAACATAGAATCACACTCATCATGCAAAAGAATGCAAGAATGTAACTAGAATGACATACAACTATGCTTATGCAAGTATGAATGAACAAGAACTTAGGGTATGAAAACAAGATTAAGAAAGATTCAATAAAACCAAACAAGATTAAGGGATAGGAGATATTCATAAACACAACTTCATAATCTAACATCAACAAATAATTTTTTGCAAGTATCATCTACAACAATTCACCATGAATCCTAGTATAACTAAATCCTAATCTCTTAGCAATCTAGTTTCTTTTCAACCTACTTGATCATCAATCTCTTGACTAACCAAACAAGCAAAAAGATAATGCACACATCATGATTTAAACCTCTAACAACAAACAAGATCCATGGAAAGAATTAATATGTCACATATTCAATCACATGAAAACCTCATATAATCATCAAAGATTCTAATACATATCAAATCACATGCCTATCTCTAGGTCACATAAAGAAACATGGAATGATTCTTGAAATGTTTGAATGCCTATTCTCTCGAACTCAACAATCCAAAACAAGAAAGATCGATTATTCGTCAACAACCAAATCTTTAAACAATCATGACAAAGAATCAAACAAGATGCAAATCACTCATCTATGTGATGAAAATTCAGATTCATATCACACATATTCAAATACATCATCTCTAATGCAAAGAAAACATATGAATGATCATTCTTGAACTAGTTTATGTCACCAAGATCAATGCATAACCAAATTAAATGTCACTTATTCAATTAAACTTCAATCTTGACAATGCACAAACCATTTAATAATATGCTTAGTCTCATAATCTAGAATAGAAACTAAACCAAAGTAAGAACCAATTATACCTCTCGGTTTCCTTTGATTCTTGAATTGATGAACAAGATGAATCCTTTGAATGATAATAGATACTTGCAGATTTTGATATGTTATTGGATTAATCCATTGGCTTCATAGAATAGAGCTCCTCCTCCATAATCTTCAAAGAGAGTTAGCCACTCATGATGATGAATGACTTCAAGAAATGTATGAATGTGGTTCTTGAATGCATGAACATTCAAAGAACTTCAAAGAAAGTATGAGAAAGATAGAATCTTCAAAGACAAGAAGGTAAAACTGAATTTCCTCTTTACTAATTTGAATGAAAGTTACAAGAAAAAATGATGAAAAACTTCAAAAAACTAGAACTAAACTTGAGAGAAACTAAAGGTGAATTCTCTAAAGTAAAAAGATGTAAAGGTTCTAGACTATGATCAAAAATGAAAAATGATTCAAAGATAATGCCTAATGTGAAGTTTTCCATCTATATATAGGTTTACAAAAGGAATAAATGAAATATAACTGCATTGGAAATGAAATTCCAATTCTACCAAGAACAGGGAGCTCCCACGCCTAGACTTTGGTGTCCACGCCTAGGCGTGGGACTCTAGTGTGAAACTTGGCTTTGATTTCTTAAATATGACCTTCCACGCCTAGGCATTGATGCTGGCGCCTAGGCGTGGGCTGTGACTTGACATTGGATGCTTGGGCGTGGCTTGGACGCCTATACTTGGGCTTCAGAATGCTTGGCCACGCCTAGCCATTGAGTTGGATGCCTAGGCGTTGGCTTTGAGTGCCCTTTGAGTCCTTGAGGGCTGTTAGGCCATGCCTAGGTGTTGGCATCCACGCCTAGGCGTGGGTGGCTTGTCCCTGAGGTATGGTCTTGGATGCCTAGGCGTGGGGCTCAATGTCTAGGCGTGGAGGTTCTGTCCAGAATGCTCAATTTCTTCATTTCTTGCTCCTCAAGCTTCCTTTCTTCATTTTTCCTATAATTAATCAACAAAATACTCAAAGTACCAGTGTTTCATCATAATTAAACACGCTCTAACAATTATTACCATTTCTATCAATTTTTAGCATGAATCTAAGTAAATTAGGTGAAGAATACAACATGAATTAGGAGGTTTTATCTTCAATGATGCTCATGCATCATTGACACATCGGCTCCAGCAAAACCCCAGCAAGCTTCAACGGCAGTCTTGGCGGTGACAGCTAGCTCCGGCGACGGCAACGGAGGCGAGACCTGCGGCGAGAACGAGCTTCACAAAGATGGTGACAAAGCTTCCTCTTCATCCTTTCCTTCACCGCGACGGCAAGGAGAACGATGGCTCCTTCCATGGACGGCGGCGAGGAGGGTTCGAAGACGGTGGTGGAGGAAGCATTGCTCATCGAGCTCTCTCTCTCTCTTCAAAGCACACACCCAACTCGGTCTCTCTCTCTCTCTCCACGGCGACGGCGGAATCACGGAGGAAAAGTAGCAGCAACTCGGAGTTGCAGTGGCGGCGAAGTCTTCTTCCTCTTCCTGTTGTGTGTGTGTCTCTCTCTCTCTGTTTCGGTCTCTCACTCTCTCTTCTCTCACCGGCGACGGCGACGTCAGTCCTCATGCTCGCAGGCGCCGTTCCCTCTCTCTTTCTTCTTCCTCTTGTCCGTGTGTGTGGGTGTGTTTAGTTGTGTTAGGGTTTGTGGGTGTAGTGTTGGTGAGGCTACTGAGTGTTAAGTGACTTAGGGAAATTAGGGATTTATGTGAGCTTGGGGTAAATGTGAGATTAAGTGAAATTGGAGGGTGATGGTTTAATTTAGTAAAATACATCTTAGGGGTAAATTCATAAAATTGGGTTGTTACATTTCTTTTTCAGTGAATAGGTGTTCTCAATTTATGCATAGCCCCACCATAGAGCAATGGAAGGCGGTCAAGAGAATCCTTCGATACTTGCAAGGTTCAAAAGCTCAAGGCATGACCTTTATAAAGTGTTCTGACTATAGGATATTTGCTTTTGCAGATGCGAGTTAGGCATCTGATCTGGATCATAGGAGAAGTACCTATGGCTATTGCATCTTCAATGGGTTAGTTATTTAAAATAAGGATTTTAGTAAAAGAAGTTCTAATTATTTTTGTAATAAAGATACGTTTTCAAAATCTAATATTCATATATGAGGGTTTTTTTTGTGACTATATATGAGGGTTTAGTCATGGGTGTTTTAATACTGTTAAAAATATAAAATTTGTAGTTTGTAAACAAAATGATATTTTACTAGTAAGCTAAATAAACTAATACATTATCTTTATATTCAAAATATTTTAGACTTATACACTTAAGTGTGATTTAGTAAATCCTCACAAGAAGTTAGTAAATATAAGAGCAAAGTCCCAATGTGTAGTAACCATGTGGCGGATGAATTGGTTTGGCTTGGTTTCGTTTGTCATGGGACGGGTCCGATCAAATCGGGTCCCTTTTTTAGGGGCGGATTCGGTATAAAAGCCGGATTTTTTCTCTTGTAATGGATTGGTTTAGTTATGCCGAGTTTGGTTTAGGCCGAACTGGGTTTAGTTAAGCCAGTCGGTTCAACTAAGTCATGTGTGGTTCGGTTGGGCTGTCCACAAAAAAAAAATTCATTTCCGGCTAATGATTTTGGGAACCGGTTTGAGTGGTTGTATTTCTTGTTGTGATTTGAGAGGTCGTTTCCCTGTGAAGTTCTTCTGAATGATCATATGTTTTTTACTACCAATGAAAGCTGGGATTACACAACAATGTGCCTGGGGTATGGAGCGTGCACACAAGAGTTGTATGGGTCGCTTTGGAAGATTACATGACATTCATCAGTGAGACTTCCTACTTGGGATTTATTTCGAGTATTCGTCGGGTGTTAAAAGACAACTGACGCATGATCAGGCATGCATCATACACTTGTTTGCGCATTTTTTTGTGATTGAATAGTTGTTTGTTAGGGATTGATTGATCTTGTTTGTGTTTGTCTATTTATTTTATTCCTTCCTCTTGGTTGAATTGAATGTAAGTGAGTGTTTTTTGTTAAATTTAGATTTAACTTGTTTGTGAAGGATTTTCTTGAAATATTAAAGTTTCAACTTAAAGATGATTGGACAAAAAATGTTTCCTAACCATTTTCAGATGTTTCTTCTTAAAAATTGAAATGGGTCACGAGATTAGCATTTCACTTGATGATCGAAAAACGTTTCCAAAATCTATATAATTTTAGAAATTTCAGAAACCCTCTACTGAGAACCTGAAAGGATGATGTTCTCACCCGCTACTTCCCAAACCTTTTAGGAAATGTTTGCAGGTACTCGATGGAAGAATTAGGAGCTATTAATTTTCTGCTGCCACTTGTGTTTTTTTTTTAAAGATTGTATTTAGTTTCATTTCCTCTCGGCAAGTTACTTAGAGTTTATTTTAAGAGAGGTAGGACTTACTTTTTTTCTTGTATTAATAATATATACTATTATGTGTTTACAAAGGTAATTGATATGTGTCAAACTTTATAATGTATCTGTTTTTTGTCAAAGGCTCTTATGTAATAAGTAGTTATTTAGGTAAGTAGTCATGGAGATTCGACTTTTGGCATGATCATGACATGTCGAAAATTGGATCGTTACACTTTGATTATGTTAAGATGATAGTTGCTATTTTTTCTATTTAAACTGTATTCTCTCTATTTACAACGTAACTTTTTTCTATTTAAACCGCATTCTCCCAACCTCCAGCCTTGAAGAAGACCCTATCTTCTTCACACATGGAAAAAGCTCTACATTAAGATTCTCACCCTCCCGAACACATAAAGAAGACTTTCCCAGTTCAGCTACACTCTCAACATCCCTAAACCATGACACAATCACCCCCACATCCCCTTTCACCCACAAATATGGATCATTGTTAACAATTGGAACCCTTGGTTTCCCATTCTCATTAGTCGGACTAACACCATCCATGACAGCAAACCAAACAAAGGAACAAACGAAATAAAGACGAGAGAAATAGAACGAAGATATAGGGACACTACAAGAAATCTGGTCTGTTGTCACGTTTGAAAACCGTGACAACAGTTAAAGAAAACTATGATCATAGATCTATAGTCACCGTTTTAGGTTTTACGTCACGGTTTTCAACCGTGTGAAATACCGAGGGTGACCATAGCTCTATAGTCACGTTCTTTTAAACCTATGGTCATAGTTTTACTTTCCATTTTGCAAAATGTGACTACAGATGTATAGTCACGTTTTCTGAAAATACCTATTGTTACTGTTATGAACCGTGACAACAGACTAAACTATAGCCACGACTAAAAACCATGACAACAGAAAACTTTGAGTCGTGTAGTAGATTGGTCTACAGTCACAGTTCAAAACCATTACAACAGAATACTCTATAATTACAATTCAAAATCGTGACAATAAAGTACTCTATAATCACCACACTATAGTCACCTATTAAAACCTTGACAACATCTTATTCTATAGTCACTATTTTCTAAATAGCTACAATTTCACATGTTTTATCTATATTTTTTATACATAATTTTAATGACTTTATTAAAATTTTAATATTAAAAATTCGTAATTGAAAAATAAAATTTAAAATATAATTCAACATGCAACAATAGTGTTTACAATAAAATATTTACATGATAGCTCAAATGGCTAACAAAATAACATAGTATCTCAGTATCAATTACTAAAAAAAAGACAACTAAAATGTTTAAAAGAGTAAACATCCAAAATATAATCCATAAATAGTGTTCTTCACATCATACAGTCCTGCAAACAAAAAAATAGTGAACATTTTAATCACAAAACTTCAGTGAAAATAAATTCAAAAAAGAGGAATAAAAAAAATATATCATTAAATATGCTATTCTTACCAAACTAATCTAACTTTATACCTCAATTAAATCTCTTAGCCACTAAAATAAGTGATAAAAATACAAGTAAAAGTATAGGTTCTTACTTCCTCATTGTTTGGAACCAGACCAATTAATTGATGGAATATGATCAAACTTAAGAATTTAAGTATATCAACTTACTAAACATAATCTAATATTTCAATTGTATTTACATTATAGCATGTATCAACTAAACACCTAAATAAATAGAAAAGAAAAACTATTTAAATCACAAGTATAACATTAACTTACTTCTTAGATTCTTGATCATGAGATGCCATTTATTAATATCATATATATGCTTCTTTAGCTAACAAGTTGTAAGTCCACTGCTTTCCAAATATTATTATTAACAGAAAGTCAGAAGACCCTTTTAAGGTTGAAATCAGAATCCCGTACTTCATGCTTCATTCTTGATACTAAAATATTTTGCCAGAAAAAAGTGCAAGTTAAAACCATAAACTCAAAGTCTATCCTCAAATAATAAGAAAAACATGAATAGAGTCAAGATAAAGAGAGATCAAACCTCAACCTCAGACGTGATTCGGGTTAAATAATTATAATGCATCTTTCAATAATTCAATGTACAACTTTGTCCAAATTGATAGTAATTTTATAAAAGGAGCAAAACAGTCCAAAATACTACGAAACTTGATTTGCTACAAAGTCTTATTATAACTTTTTGTAACTGAAATCTTTACAGTAAAGAACACTCATATTTTGCTAGCCACTACACTATATACTAGTCCCAGAGCTTCATTATTCTCTAATAAATCCAATATTTATTTAAAACATATTGATTTTCTAATCTACTAGTACAAAATGTTAGCAAAATGGATAAGAAAATGCATGAAAATTACTTGGTAAACCACTCCCTAAAATAATTACTGTCATACCATTCATTCATCTTGTTTTATTAATTCAAAAATTTTTTTTCAGTAAAATAGAAGTTCAAGCAACCAGAAAGATTTAAAACCTTTAATGAACTCATATTATACCTGGAAAAGCTCTAAGCCTTTTGTAGCCTTTTAAGTTCAAGTGAACAAGTTTCTTGAAGTGCATGATACATGAGTGAATTTTGGTTAGCCTTGCACAACCTTTAAGAACTAATGATTCAAGATTTGGAACTATAGCAAAGTCAGGGGTTTGGTTTAAGTTATTGGAAAAACTCAAGTTGATAGACTTCAACTTATCTAAAATCTGATCAAAAGTATAAATGTAGAAACAAAATTATTTGCCTTCAATAATCAATGTTAAGTGATTTGAGAATGTGACTAAATAATAATTTGAAAAAAGCATTAACCAAGGGTTTTACCTTTGTTCCATGCTAGAGTTGTTCAATTTTGCTGTGGGACAATTTGATGCCAACAACATCTGATTGATCATCAACTTAGCATAGGGCCATATAGGAATCCTGAAATATGAATAGGTTGTAAAAGTTCAATCAGAAGCTCAATCCTTAAATAAGGTAGCAGAGTTTGATGATGACTATGTTAACAAATATATGCTCTCCCCTGCCTCTAAATATTAACTAATCACAACAAAAATGAGAAATCATTCAAAGTTTCATGCCAATCCCAATGTCTACTTATGACTTATGAGATTAGAACTCTTTTACCGTCATCTGTTTTCATCTCTTACTTTCCCCTCTTATTTATTATATGCCCAATTAATTTATGGTTTTGGTTGAATGCAAGATTAGCAGAATTTGCCCGCTTATTACATGTAGAAAAGAGATGAACTAGAAAACCTACTTCATGATGACGATGACATGGATGATCTTTACTTGTCAAAAACGTTGGCTAATTTATCTTCTCCTGCAACTAGTTTCGGTGCTCCCAACTGGCTTCTTAGCTCCCCAAATCCTGATTCAAAGATTCACAAATCAAGCAAAGCTAGTACAGCAATCTCAATTCAATTGGAGAAGGATGTTGACGAGCTTGAAATGTTACTTGAGGTTACACGCACAAGTATAAAATGCTAATTCCAGAAAATTAAGTTCTTAACAAAATTGAATGAACAAGGCCTACCAGTATAAAATGAGTTTAAGCTTAGAAACAAACAATGTTAATTTCAGATTTTCAGAACAACAAGAAGAACAATCACAACAATAATTAACAAAGAACAACAATAAGAAATTAATACCAAATTCAAAACAACTATAAGAACAATAACAACAAAGAACAATAATAATACTACTAATTTCATAAATTAATATAGAATGCTTGCCTCACAACGCCGAAAACTTGAAGGTTGAAGGTTGAAGGATGCGAACCAATAGCAAGGACAATAATTGTGAGTATAGAATCAAATTTTTGCCAAACAAAAATAAGAATCAGATTCCCAAAGCACAATAGAGCATCAAATCAAAATCCATCTCAACAACTTAGACCAAAAGAAAAGAAAAGGTAACAGTACTTGGAAATATTTTGCCAGAAACTGAAAGAAGCTCAATCAAAATCATTTGCTTCATCCTCAACATACTAATTACAGATACTCTTAATAAACATGCTTTTCCTTTGGCATAAATTGTCATTTTATAGCTGATGGGGACACTATTAAAATACAGCAACTAGGTAGAATTCTTATTAACTGCACTTGCAATTCATATCTAACAGGAAATTAAAATTGTTACTATTATAGACAAAACAAATTACCAAAAATCATCCAAAAGCTGAATATTGACAATTAATTCAATTTCGTAAAGAAAGCAAAATCAAAACTCGACTTGGAATATTAATTTCATAACATTTGAAGATCATGAATAAACAAGGTTAGGACCTTCAAGTTGATTGAACTTGATTGTGCTGTGAAGAAGCAGCCATGAAAGGGATGGTACAATGCAAAGTGAATGAAATTCCAAACCGAAAAAAATTAAGAAAATCAACAGCATAAGCTAAAAGGGATTTTGAGAGGCTCGAAGAGAACGAGATTTGGTTATTATTACCTGAGTTGGTTTGTCGACGACAACGTGAAGGCAGAGAGGCCAGCAGCGAAGGGCAACGAAACCAAAGGAGCACGACACGACGGCGACAGAACCAAAAGAGCACGACGCGACGGCGTGGGAACCAGAGGAGCACGACGCGACGGCGATGGAGCCAGAGGAGCACAACCCGACGGCAATGGAACTAGAAGAGCTCGACGACGACGACGAGCAGATGAGCAGGACATGAGATGCAATGGCAGAGGCAGAGGTCACGAGAAGAGGAAGAAGCAGCAGTCGCCATCCAGAGCTCTAAATCCCCAATTCAGCAGCTTCTTCTTTCTCTCGTTCTTCTATAAGTTTTTTTTATTCTTTTAATTCAAAGCCCTAACTAGAGTGTACTGAGTGTTTCTTTGGATTTTTTATTTTTTTAAATAAAAAAATTAGAAATTTTACCAAAATAGGTCCGCTGGGGGTATTTACCAATTTAGGCATACCCCCCATATCTCGGGCTCTGCAACCCCGAGATGAGGTTTACACGTATCTCGGGCTTGCAGAGCCCGAGATAAGACACGAATTAAAAATCCAACTATATCACGGGTCTGCAGAGCCCGAGATGCGTATCTCGGGACTGCAGAGCCCGAGATAGCCTCAAAAAAAGTT
>JASCZI010091642.1:0-21784 GCA_036250425.1 Stylosanthes scabra | reverse complement strand
TAAACATAAAC
Organism: Stylosanthes scabra; assembly: GCA_036250425.1. Classification (NCBI taxonomy): domain Eukaryota; kingdom Viridiplantae; phylum Streptophyta; class Magnoliopsida; order Fabales; family Fabaceae; genus Stylosanthes; species Stylosanthes scabra. Next base: position 21,773 of record JASCZI010091642.1, on the reverse strand, counting down.
AAAACTCAAAAGAACATCAAGTTTGTTTGATTGACAATTTGAGAGTATAAATCACAAGAATAATCATATAATTAAATAGGAATTGAAGCTAAAAACAACCCAAGATGCATACGCATCACAACTTTAAAGTTTGGGTAGGGCTAATACCGGAAACAGCAATTTCAGTCTATTTTTAAATATCAATGAATATTTTATTGCTTTCGTAGTTAGTTATTTGCTACTTGTTAGTTGATGGTATACATCTAATCCCCTCTTTTTCTATGAATTGAAATTGCAAATAGTAGGATTTTAAAAAATGTTCTTCTTTTGGGGACCCATCAAAATTTTGAAAAAGTATCTTTTGACTTGATCTTATTCTTGCTTTGAAATTGTCCAATCATAGGTTAGAGTAAAAGAACACACAACCAAGAGAGATTTTGAGCCTAACATTGTGGTTTCACATTTATAAACCACTATTTTATTCTTGTGTGATACTTCCTCTTCTATGATTGTAATTTGTAACTTGCATAATTCTTTATGTCCATCATTGTATATATCTGTGTATTCATATAATTGAGGCTTTATTTATGTTATAACTTACAAACCAAATGGCCTAACCCTTTGCATAATCCCTTGAAACTAACTTTGAGCCTTGAAATCCTTTATTCTAATTTAGCACATTACAAGCCTTGAAAGTGAAAAACCATGATTATCATTTACTTGGTCTTTGATTAATTTAGTATTTAGTGGTTGTTTACTTTTGAGAGAAAAAAAAAAGGGAGTCCAGGGGAAACATCAAACTATGAGTGTGTGAAATCAAAATGGAACTTAAAAAATTTTGAGGCATCTGGGGATACATGCATGCATACATCAAAATAAACATATGTATTTGCACAAACCATCAAAGAAAGAAAAGTGACAAGAAAAAAAATATATATATAAAAAAGAAAAATATATATATATATTTAAAAGAAAGAAAAATTTGTCATTTCAAGTAGTGAAGAAAGCTACCAAAATAAGCAAATGCATATGTGATAGTCATTCATCAAAGAAAATTGCGTGTCATGTATTTTTGAAATAGAAAATTGTGAGTCTAGGTTGTAAGATAATTGGGAAAGAGTAAGAACAAGAGGTCAAGTGCATTCTAAATTAATTAAAGTTTCAAGTTCTTTAGCTCACTTAACAAAATAAATTGCAACCGCTTAAATCTTTTATAATACTCGTGTAAAGTCTCCCCATGGAGCTGAGTAATACCCGAAATTTCATTGCGAATGACATTTGTTCTAGATGGCGGAAAGTATTTTTCAAGGAACCTTTTCTTGAATGCCGACCAGTCAGATGTAATTTCACCAGATAGAGTATGATACCAATCATTCGCTTTATCTACCAAAGAGAATGGCAATGCAAAGGCTTTGACGGCATCTTCATCACCACTGATCCTTTTGGTGGTGGCGCAGATGACCTCAAAATCCTTAATGAGCTTAATCGGATCTTCACCAGGCATGCCATGGAATTTAGGAAGCAGATTAATCAAGCCAGATTTCAGTTCAAAATTGGCATTTAGATCTGGATACCTAGTAGTTTGATTTTCAAGAGCCAGACTCACATCACCCATAGTCTTCAGTGTAACTCTTGGAACTTCTCCCATTATGTCAGTACTTGATTCAGAAAAAGGAATTTCTATATCAATTTCAGAAGCAGAAGAGTAAACAGACTCTTGATGAGAAGCTAGTTCTTCAGCTTGAGATTGTGGACCACTCTAAAACTGAATTTGGCGCCTAACTTGCCTTATGTGTCTTAAAGTTCGTTCAATTTCAGAGTAAAAAACAAGCAAGCTAGGGTCCGAATTCGATCTCAACATCCAAAGAGTAACTCTTCAGTGGAATAAATGACCAAAGTATTAAACTAACTATCCTAAAAATCTAGAAAAACTATCAAATTTACACTATGAACAAATTAACATACAACCAAAAACAAGCGCACATCTTTCAACTCCCCGACAACGACGCCATTTGAAAAGCGTGCCTGGGAGTCACCCCCAAGATTGGTTCGGAATTCATTTGTCTTTTAAAATAGGAAATTGGTTGTAGATAATTTTGAACCAACTATGAGAATGAAGTCAGAGTTTTTTTTCAACAAAAGAGGTGTCACAGAGCTTGCAACCAGTTAAAATACCGAGTATTGAACTCGGGTTGTTCTCCCTAGGAGTTGAAATATTATGGCTCATGCATGGTTGTGAATATATTGGGGGTTGCAATGGTTGATAGTCAAGAACAATAATAAAAGCGAAATAACAAGAATTGATGATAATAAAGGGGTGTCTGGTCTTGAGTTGAAGTATAATGTGTCCCTATGAACGCCACCAATCCCAATTACGAATGGTTGTCATGTAAGGCACAAAACACATTCTGTTTAATGATCGAATGGGAGAATTAACACTGTTCCAAAGTTCCTAAGCTACTCACTAGTGTGAAGGTCCTAGGTCTTTGGAACTTGGATAATCCATCAAGTTCACATCATTAAGGATTCATTCATCATTAGCAAAAGCCTAGCGTTAACAGAACAATTTTAATTCTAACCTTAACTCATTCTTATCCTTAGGGATTGATGGCTAAGATCATCCACACTTCAATCCATGACCAAGACATAATAACACTACTCCATAGCTATAAGAAACAAAACATCGAACACTTGGTGGGCATGGTAAAAAGACATAGTAAATAACAATGGAAATCAACAAATCAAGATGATCAATGGAATAAATCAACAAGAGAACTAACAATTATCACTAATTAAACAAGAAAGTAACAATAGATCATAACAAGAATTAAATTCTAGCAAGAAAGAAAAATAGGCAACAAAAACAAGAAACTAAAAGGAAATTGGAGATGAGAAAATGATAGAAACAAGATTGTATTAATTGAACTAGAATATTCACAAATAAACATTCAAACATTAGATTAAAGTAAGAGTTTGGCTAGTGAGAGCTAGAAATGGAAATAAAAATGAAGAACAATAGAGAGAAAATGAGAGGTATGAGGAACACTCCCAAAAACTCCCAAAAATTCTTCCTAAACTAAAATTGATCCTAATGGTGAGTCTATGATATTCTATGCCCTGTGTCTCAGTTGTTCTTCCTTCATATAGATCGAATTGGGCTCCAAAGAGGCTTGGCCTTGCCTCGAAAACTTGAAATTCCAATTTTGCTCTTTATTTAAAAAATTGCAGCAACGCAAAGTTGCGTGCGCAGCTTTGAAGGATGCGTGCGCAACTTTATGTCTAAAGGCGTTGTAATTCTGCTTTGAAGGGAGTTTGCGTGCACAACTTGTGCATTTTCAGCAACTTTCCTTTTTGCTTCTCTTCATAAATCATTTGCTTCCAATGCCTTTCTTAGTCTTTCCTATGCATTCCTCAATCCCTAAAAGCCTGAAATACACTAACGAACATATCAAGGCACCAAGTGGGCTGGGATTTTATAAATTCTACTCAATTCAAGGCTAATTTAGTATATATTTCACAATGATAGCACATATGAGTAAAGATTCACAAACGTGGCTATTCACAAGCAATTGTGTGGTGGTAAGTTGATAAATCCTTCAATTTTATCACATATTTTATGATAAAATATGAGTTCATCACACACCCACCAACATGCATGTTGCCAAAGTTTGCATCACCGGTTCGTACGCACAGGATGGGCAGTGCGTACGCACCCAGCCGCTGACAGCGCCTACAAATATAGGAGCTACACCACTCACTCAAGCAAACTCACACACCCTTAATTTGCTACTCTCATTTTCTTTTTAGTTTCTTTTAGGATTTCCCTTTTGTAAGTCACATTGGCCAAACATTTTATTACTTTTTCGTTTATTTTATGTACCGTTACTATGTCTGTTTCATTTCTACTTTTTGTTAATAATATTACCGTTACTCTGCCCGTTTGATTTCTACTATTCTGTCATTATGTTTCTTTACTGTTTTGCTGCTTATTTTATTTATGATGTTATGATTCTTATTAATATGAAGTAGTGACCTTGTGTTTTTGTCATGGTTTGAAGTGTGCGGATAACTTTAGCTACTGGTCCTTAAGGGCACGGATGGAAGGAGCCGGGGTTAGTTTCGATGCTGTTAACGCTACGTCCCTGCCAATAACGAGAAGACCTTAACGACGTGAATTTGACGGGCTATTCGAGTTCACCGAATACCTTGGTCTTTCGTTATTGAGTATGCCTAGGACATTCGGATACGGGCTAACTCCACCACTCGACCATTAGACAGAGTGGCTAATTTCTTTAAGTGACAGTCCATCTAAACTGGGATTGTCGGCGATCATAGGGACGCACAGTACTTCAACCTACGGCCGAGCACTCTTTAATTCTTATTGCAATCATATTTTATTTCTCTGCTCTCTGTTTCCAAACAACAATTGCAACCCCTAACTCTTTACTCAACTAAAAGCAAAACTATTGTTTTCAATTTATAGGGAGAATGACCCGAGTTCAATACTCGGTATTATAACCAGTTGCATCCTGTAACACTTTAACTAAATTTGGTAAGATTCTCATAAGCTGGTTCGGACCTATCTGCAACGAGTTCTTGATTTCACTACTTTTTGAGGAATTTCGAACCAGTGTTGGGGACTCAGTCAAAGCCCATACACATGCATTCTCTAATTCCAACAAAAATCATTGAAGATCTCATAACTTATTTAGGATTTGTCAATTTCAATTTGAATTTGATTGTAATCTGAATTTCAATTAGGTTAAATTATCTCTATAAACAGGCACAACAAGAAAGTTACAATAACCTTTGTTGGTATGGATAAAGAAAAAGAAAACTACTAATTTCCAAATACCTGAACTTACCATTATTAAACATGTCGGTCTAATTAAATCTCGTTTGTTATTTTAAAGGTAATTTTTTTGGAAAAATTGTTTTTAGACGATTCCATGTATAAATATCCCATTGGGATCATTCACTAGTCTCTTCCTTTAAGAGAGTTGAACCACCCGGTATCGGCTATCAAATTTCAGGTAGGGCCGTTAAAATGGGCTAAACCTGTCGGACCAGCCCATTTATTCGTCTAAACGGACGGGCTTTTGTGTCTGAACCTGAACCGTTTAACATCTGGATTAGCCCGCGGGCTAAACGGGCTGGCCCGTTTATTTAATTTATTTTTAATTTTTTAAAAAAAAAATAGATTTTTTTATATTTTATTTTATTTGATCCGAAAATCCGATCCATTAACTAAAAAATTTTGTTTTTTCTAAGATTTTTTTGCTAAAAAATGATTTTTTTTTATTAAAAGTAATTTTTTTAAATTAAAAATTAAATTATTTATTTATTTTTAAAAAAAAATTAATTAATTAAACGGGCTAGCCCGTTTATCCGTCGGGCTAGCCATAAATGGGTCGGGCTAGAAAAATTCTAGCGTGATTTGGGTCATCCCGTTTAACCCACAACTAAATGGGTCAGGCCCGCCCATTTAACAACCCTAATTTCAGGATTGTAAGACAACATTCATGAAAATATAATTATTTAAATTAATAAAGTGTATTCTTGTTAGATTTAATTTTTTGTTTATCAGCCAATTTAAACTAACCTATTTTTATGTTAATTGATGATGATGATAAGAAATGATTGTGGAATATGGGTAGCGACTTGGACCTGAATTGTGCTTGGACGAATCACTATAATATCTATGTAAAAATCCTCTATTTTACGTAAGTTGCCATTATCAATTATAACCACAATCTGTATTAGTAATGACATATGATTTTTTTTTAAAACTCATGCAGGTAGATAACTCAACAAGGATGAGATTGGCTCTAGATCTGGCCATGTCCGATTATAACAAAGAAATTAAAAAATTTAGTTTAACCGAATTCGTTGATAATGAATTTTCTTTTTATGAAACCGTGATTGAGAAATTATTATTTTTCTAACTATTCTCATATATGTCAAATTCATTAAAGAAAAACTCTTATATTTCACATCTCAGCAATGTTAAGTGTACATCAAAATCAGTCACTAAATCAATAATTAGTGTATAATATATATTGAAATACTAAATACACACTAAAAATGAGTTAAATTATATATATATTTTATATTTCAATATATATTCTATATTAATGACTGATTTGATGGTTAATTTTGATGTACGAATAGAATAATTCCTCACTTATACACAAATTCTGCTTCAGTATTAAGAAAAATTAGCCAAAGGAATTCTAGATTTTCCTCCTACTTTATTTTCTGTACAACAATTAACAACAATAATAGCATAACTATTTTCATTTGTTGGTTTTGTTTTATCTATATCATCAAGTGATATGCTGTACTACATTTTACAATATATACGATGTGATATGCTACGTTTCGATAAGCCTAAAAATAAAAGCAATAGACTAGCTGTGATCACACGTATGGATAGTTCAATTACCTAATCAAAATCAATCCGACCTTAATCGATTTAGGTATTGATTTTGATGTCACAATACTCAAACCAACTTATTATCAAATTAGGTTAATATTAATTTAGAAAAATAATAAAATATAATAATATATGTTCAATTTTATTCTTCCTAACTCAAATTATTAAATTTATAGTCATTCAAAAAATTTATTATATTTATTAAAGTATAAATTTAATAATATATTACCTTTTATTAATTTTTTATTATTATTTATTATTAATATAAATATTTTTCTTATATTTTTATATATTTTTTTAAATCTTATTCTCAATCGATATCCAATTATCAAAACTAGTCCAATCCAGATTTAATCGGTTCGATTTAATTCGGATTCACTTGCTAAAAATCTCAAATCTAAATCAATTTAAACCATTAAAATTTAATCAATTCGATTTCTATTTTCTTCCAAACCAGAACCAACCCAACCCATGCTCACCCAATCCGTGCTTACCCTAATAGATATCTTTTGAAATTTGAAAGGGAAGAAATGGTGTCCAAAAAAAGGAAGGGAAGTAATAATTAATATAATGTTTGAAAATAGTCTATATAAGTCAACCAAATCAAAATTAATAAATGCTAATTAAGTCACATGAATTAATTTCGAATATTATTTTAACCAAAATTAAAATTCAATGCTTCTTTTTTTTTTGTCTAAATTCAATGCTTTGTGTGTAATTAAATCATTATGGACGCATCTGGACACCCCAAAAAATCATTATGGACGCAATTAAATTTTCACATCAGGATTACCTGTATTTTAACATTTAAAAAATATAAAAATAGTTTTTTTTTAAATGTACAAACAAATAAAAATAGAGTCAGCAAAAAAAAATAAATAAAAATAGATATTGTTTTTTCCGTCTACATTAGGACATTTATCGGCTGAAAGTCTAATAATTATTTCACCGAGTACTATAAAAAAAAATTAGCAATTCTCTTAAGGAAACAGGCTATATTTTCATTCTAAAAAAAATAAATTTGAAAAAATTGGTTAAAGAACACAAATTTTCATGGATATGTGCTAATTTATATTGGTAAAATAAAATAGACATTGATTTTTTTTTTCATAAATAGACATTGATTTGATTCCCAAATTCCACAAGCCACATGGCTGGCCATGGTTCAAGTTGGTGAGGAAAGCGCCAACAGAATGATTATCCGCCCATCCTCATCATTATTTAAATTTTTATTTTTATTATATAAAAAAAATGAAGGTATGAGACACGATCAACGACCATATCAATAATTATTTATTATTTACATTTAAGATTAAGATTAGGTAAACAACAAATTCGTCCCTAACCATTTTAAGATTAGACAAAATTAACCCTCACATTCAAGAAATACCTACTAATTCCTTACGGTTCATTTTAGATTTTTAGTAGACACTTAGACTCCTCTATTGATTTGGAATCACCAAACGTTGTCGAAGTGGATGACGTGAAGCGTAACGAGTCAAAGCTGACATTAACAAGGCCACGGTGGAGTGTGAGAAGCGATGAGTTGGGAACGTCTTCTCACCCTTCTATCTTAAGAGGTATTTTTTGAAGGTGAGGTTAATTTTTTCTGATTTTAAAAAGGTTTGGGATAAATTTATTATTTTTTTTTAAAATTATATTATTTAGACATCAAAATTAATTACTAATGAAGGTTTTCAAAGACTCAGAGAAGGGGGGTTGAATTTGAGTACCATTTTTGCTCAAATAGAGCAATGTAAGCTTTCTGTTATAAATTGTCTTTGACAAAGCAGGAGATAATTTATACTGTTGCAAAATCAGCCGCAAATGAACAAAGTACAGAATTCAAAAGATGACACAAGCATGTATCCTGGTTCGGCTACCACCACTGCAGCTTACATCCAGTCTCCACCACAACCATGGTGGAATTCCACTATAATTTCAAGAATTATATACACCAATTCAAGGAAATTACAAATGCCTTAACTAAGGACTTCAACCTATCATGAGTGCTATCCCAACTCACAAGGGGAACCTCTCAGGCTCATGAACCACAACAAAACCTGTTGTATCACTAAGAATAAATTTTCAAATTGGCTTTTACTCAAGACCTACACTCTTGCCTTTTCTCTCATGACTTTTGATGATTCCTCACTTTTTGCCTTTTACCACCATGATAAAACAAGAATACTAAGTCTAGAGAATAACTAAAATCAGAACATAGAAGGAGAAGAAGACAGAATGCTCTCATTAAATGTGTATTCTCCTCACTCAAACCTTGGTTGAATACCCTTTAAATAGGCACATTGCCTCTAAGGAAAGATGCCAAATTTCAATTCAAATTTGAGCAAATCTTAGCTGTTGATGAGCACTCCACAAATCCAGCTGAGCCTTGGGCAAATTCACAACGTTACAATTTGCAAAATGCAGCAGAGGTAGTGGAGAGTGCTCTCCTTGATGTCCTTGTTGTACTATTGCAATCTCGACCTTTCATTTCAATCTTTGGCTCCAAGTATTAATCTTCAACCTTCCATTTGATTGTGTGAATGATTCCCAAATATTTTGGTGAAAAAGATTTCTCTTTTTCTCTCCAAGAGTGCTAGAACTGAAGCTTCTATTCCCATTCTAAGTTGCAGAAAATTCTGCACAATGATATCAAACTAGGGTAGCAAATGGGGCAGCAATATGGATCACAAAATTGGGCCTAACAAGCAATTAAATATCAGCACCAATCATGGGCTTTTGGCTTGCACATAAAGCACGTTAACTCAAACACACTTTGAGTTTTTTCAACCCAACTAAATACCATGTTTTTGTCATCATCAATAAACAAATTGTTTCCTAAACTCAATAACTAATATATAATATATATTAAGATATAAAATATACATTAACAATGAATTAAATTATATATATATATATATATATATATGTGATGACTAATTGGCTGATTTTAGTGCAAATAGCATTCTTTTTACATTTATTATAAAAAAGAAATATTCACTGATTAAGATATGATTAGTGTCCCAAATGCAAAAAGACATTAGTGCATTACAGACGGTTTCTTTTTGTTCTTAATACGAGTAATATATATGCACAAGTTATTTTTAATTAAATTTAATTAAATTAGCTTAATTTTAATAATAAAAATTATTACAAAAGATGTGTAATATATTATACAACACGACTATATTTAGTTGAAAAAAGAATCTTATATGTGTTGGATAGTATTTTTAAAAAAATATATAAAAACTACACACAAAAAATTTGGACACTGACAAAGTTATCCATAAAAAAAAATAAACAAGTTTTTTTATCCATAAAAGATGAATTTTGTATGACAAAACTATTCAAACATCATTAACGAGACATTGATTTTGGGTAGTTTTGTCATACAAAACCCATTTTTCATGAATAAAAAACTTGTTTTTTTTTTTTTATGAGTAGTTTTGTCAGCGTTCAAGAAATTTTAATATTTTTTCTATTTTTTATATATCAGAATGAATATAAGAAAATATAATTTAATGATTAGAAATTAAGAAAATATAATTTGAAGTCTTTGTATTAGTAATGTACTTATAAGGAGAAAGTAGTAAAGACAAAGGACAAAATTAATTAATTAAATCCGAACCTCGCCTTATATTGGAGATATCAACATATCTCCTAGTCTTTATACATATTTTTTGTTTGAATTTCTTATGATTTTCGTTCAATTTAATGGGTAAAAAATATAATTCGAAGGCATGGGTAATGTAGTTCCAAGGAGAAAAGAGTAAAGGCTTAGGACAAAATTAATTAATAAAATTTTAACCTACTTGAGATAAGTAAAGCGTGTATAAAATTATAAATTTATGAAATTATACATATTTAAATAAATTTGGAATTTTTTATTTATTAATAAAAAATCAATCAAATTGATCTCGTGAATACTTAATTTTCTTATAAAAATGATTTTTGTTATTATAAAATAAAATAAATCATTATGTCCCAAAAAAATTAAAAAAAAAAACATTATTTTTTGAAATCAATTTTTTTCCACGAAATTAATGTTGGGTTAATTTTTTTTTGACATAATAATTTATTTTATTTCATAATAAAAAATACCTAAAAAAAAAGACAAACGTTGAGTTTGGTAAAGCTTTTTCAAATAGGTGTTTGAGTTTTTTAAAAGTATAAATACCTTGTGTTTGGTAAATAGAAAAGACGAAGTGCTTCTACTTACAACTTTTAAAAACTGAGGTTTTTTTTTTTTAAGATGACTTGTGCTTATAAAAATTAAAAAGTCTAATATAGCCTTTTTATTAATAAATATTCGTATTTATTATTATATTTATATTTATTATCGTCATTTTAAAATTTTAAAGCTATTTTATAAATACAATTATTGTTACTTGTACTTATTAAAAGACAATTTTTATTTCATTTCATCAAATATACGTACTTTGACTTTTAAAAGCTATCTTTTAAAAGATAATTTTTGTAAATTATTTTCAAAAAATAAAAGTTTTACCAAACTCACCTAAATCATAATTAATTTTAGTTAGGATTATTATATCTTATTTAAAATTGTTTGGGATCCAAATGAGGAGCAAAATCAATATAACGACCGGTTTCATTACGCGTATATTCTTTTAGTAGACACCAAATTGACACTCATATAAATTATAATTAATTTGAGAAGGTCTATAATGAAGACACTAAAATGTCTTTTAGTGAATATAGAGAATTTTAATCATTGATTTGTGCTATTAAAATCTGTTATGTAATTAATGTTATCATTATGAGAGAGATAAATTTCTAAATATAGCAAAATCCTTATTAGAAGACACTTAGAAGACACTTAAATGTCTTCGTAGTAAAATTTTCTAATTAATTTTAGTTAGGACTATTATATCTTACTTAAAATTGTTTGGGACCCAAATGAGGAGCAAAATCAATATGATGATTGCTACGCGTATATTCTTTTAGTAGACACTAAATTGATACCTGTATAAAATATGATCATTGATGCGTTAATTACTTTCAACTTTTTATGGTTCGCCTATTAAAATAGATATTTAATTAATAATAATTGTATTTTTATGTGGGTGGTATCTACTAAAAAATGTGTGGATAATATTTTCTATAGCCACTCTTAGGGTGCGTTTGGTAGCTGAGACTGTGACTGAAAATTAGTATTGTGTTTGTTGACAGGGACTGAAACTAAAATTTCAGTTTTAATCCTAAAATTTTAATATTTCTAGTACCTCCGATTAGAAGGGACTGTGGATGAGAACTAAGACTGAAATTTTAATAAATTTTTTTATATTTAAATACACTCACATAACATTAAAGTTTTTAATATTAGTCTTTGTTATTCGTCCATTAACTTAATTCAATCTCTACTTTTTAATTTCTATCTCTTAATTTTAAACCCACAAATTTAATTTAGTTTGAGTCTCAATCTTATATTACAGCCTCTCTCCCAAATATACCTTTTTTACTGATTTCCGATAAACTTTTGGACTAAATAAACCGTCAAAGTGGCTGGTTTTGGATTGAACCGGTCCGTTGGATGATCACAATCCTGCCAAAAAGACTATAAGAATAAGTGTTGGTGTTCATACTTGCTATTTGCCTATTTCTCTGCTTTCAATCTTATTCTTATCTCCTCATTCTGTAGAAACACTCTTCGACCTAGGTAAGACCCAATTTCTCTATATCCACATCTCTCAATTTCACCATCACCCTTTTCCATTCCTATTACTGCTTTTTCACTTCTCTCTACTCTCTTACTAGCTATCTCCTCTAGCCGCTTTCTTTTTTTCTTTTTTTTCTAGTTGTGTAATCAAGTCATGAACTCTAATGAAAATGAAAATTTCATGTGCGCTTCCCTTGGATTCATTAATCGATGATGTAAAGTTTCAACCTTTTGATCTTCGAAGTTTACACTCTCCACTTTTCTTTTCTTTCTTTTTTTTTTTTCATTTTCATTGATGATTCCATGGACTCACAGTAATTTTTCAAAGATTTAATTCGTTTTGAACTTAGCTTTTCGATCTCAGATTTTATTGGTTTTAGTGATTTCTTTACTACATGCATGGATGGATTCTGAATTTCTAATCTCATGCAAAAAGTCAAAGGATTCTTAGAGTAGTCAACATACTCAGGGTGGGTTTGGTAAAATTTTGTGGTTTTCTCAAACAAACAGAGCCATTTTTTGTGTTTGGTAACTTAAAAACCAAATAGCTTTTTCTCTTGGCTGGCTCTTGAGAGCAGCTTTATGAGAGCCAAAGCATTACCAAACTCAGCCTTGAGTAATATGAGTGATGATGAGTTAGGATTTTTCGTTTTTTTAATCGGTTTAGTGGTGTTAATTAAGATATTTACATCACTTTATGATTCTTTTGCAGAGATTTTGCTGAAAAATGGCGGAAGAAAAGTCAACCATTGCAAAAGATGTCACTGAAGTAAGTCAAATGTTAAACAGCAACTTGTTATTTGTCTCAATAATCAAAGCATTTTAGCTTGAGGCCTATATGAATGATTGGAAATGTTGCCATTTATTTATTTGTTTCTTATTGTACAGTTAATTGGGAAGACTCCTTTGGTGTATCTCAACCATGTTGTCGATGGGTGTGTCACCCGAATCGCTGCAAAGCTGGAAATGATGGAGCCATGCTCCAGTGTCAAAGACAGGTATAGAGAAATTAGAAATCCTTCTTTCATATATTTGAAATTGTTTGGCTGAAAATGTATGATTTTCTAGTGCTTTTGTATTGTTGAGGTGACCTAACTTTTAATTTATAGTGACTTTTGTGTTGTTGAGATTGCTGAGTTGTTGATTTTGTGTTGTAGAGACTTGAGATTGATTAGTTGTTGAATTTTTGAGGTTCTAATAGAAGATCCATTTTAATTGGCATTAAGGAACCTATCAATGTGCATATATTGTTAATGTACATGTTTTTTCCTTTTGCAGGATCGGATATAGCATGATTGCAGATGCTGAGGAGAAGGGACTCATTCATCCGGGTGAAGTAAGTTTTTGCTTTAGACCTCTCTTTCTTGCTTTGGTATTTCAATTCATGTTTTGCTGAGATTTCATATTGCATTGCATCGAAGATTCATTCAAGCTTGAAATTGTCTTTTGTATTGTAGAGTATTCTCATTGAGCCTACCAGTGGAAACACTGGCATTGGTTTGGCATTCATGGCTGCTGCCAAAGGTTATAAACTTATTATAACCATGCCAGCTTCAATGAGCCTTGAAAGAAGAACCATTCTTCGTGCTTTTGGAGCCGAGTTGGTTCTCACAGATCCAGCAAAAGGTATGAAAGGAGCTGTTTCAAAGGCGGAAGAGATATTAGCAAAGACCCCAAATGCTTATATTCTTCAGCAGTTTGAAAATCCTGCTAACCCAAAGGTAGTAATTCTGTCCTTGAAATCTTGAATTGTATTTTGAGAATCAATTGGTCAAAGAGAATTAACTAACAGAGTCTCTTCTTCCTGTTCAAAGATCCACTATGAAACCACTGGACCAGAGATTTGGAAGGGGTCGGGCGGTAAAGTCGATGCTTTTGTTTCTGGGATTGGGACTGGAGGTACAATAACCGGTGTTGGGAAATATCTGAAAGAGCAGAACCCTAACATTAAGGTTAGGCTTTTAATTTTCATTCAAAATAATGGTTTTAGTTTTCTAGGCTACCCATTGTTTGACTTACACCTCTTCTCTTGTTCTTAGCTCTATGGTATCGAACCAGTTGAAAGTCCAGTATTGTCTGGAGGGAAACCTGGTAAGAGCCTTAATTCTTTTGAATTTCATTTTATGCCGTTGGTCTCTATTTCCCAAATAAACATGTAGGTGTTTTGACAGTTTTTTTTAGGGTATTATTGGTCACAGTCTGTATACTGAGGGATACATCTCATTGTTGAGTTCTTGTTCGAATACATTGGTCCTGTTATTTTACACTCTAGGAACATTTTAAGCACTTGTAAACTCATGAGCTCTGTCTATAGCTCATCATGTGCCCTCCCCTCATATATAATAAAAAGAAAAATGTTGTACTACTTGAGAATATCATTAAGACTCACAGAAGAATAAAGCAAACAAGATAGAGGATAAGATTATTAACCTTTTAGTCTTGAAACTTATCAAATACCTTTTCTAGTTATCACTCCCCTGACAAATGCATTATTGTTTGTGTATAAGGTCCTCATAAGATCCAAGGAATTGGTGCTGGTTTCATCCCTGGTGTTTTGGATGTAAATCTGATTGATGAAGTTATCCAAGTAAGGCATCTATTCTTTTAATTTAAATATAAATATATATATTTATGTTTGTGTGTGTCTTTATGTGTAATAATCTGATGCGACTTTTCCCTGGGAAGACCAGAAGCAATCGTTGCATACACAGGGCCAGGATTTCTGATAATTTGACCTCGCACTGTGACTGTGACAGTCCTGTATCATTTTTTGCACTTAAGAGATTGATGGTGACACCTGCTGTTATTTGTTTTTGTAGATTTCTAGTGAAGAAGCTATTGAAACCGCTAAACTTCTTGCAGTGAAAGAGGGTCTGTTGGTAAGTTCCCCGGAAAGATATTTTAAAAGGGCTCCTCCAAATTTGTTTTGATGCATAGCCTTTTCTACTTGATTTGGAATCTCCTCCCTTGAAAGAAAAGGGAATATTTTTATGTTATTTTGTGTGTTTGATGAACATGAATTGCAGGTGGGGATATCTTCTGGTGCTGCTGCAGCTGCTGCAATTAGGATTGCAAAGAGGCCTGAAAATGCTGGAAAACTCATTGTTGTAAGTTTGCACTTCTTATGTTACTCTTGTATTTAAATGCAGTTATTGTAGCTTGCTTGTTACTTGCTTTTCCTGATTCAACTTCCTGATTTCCTTCTTATCTATTGAATAAGGATTATTAAATCGACCATACTCGAGAACTAACACGCTTATTGGGTGCCTGAATAGGTGGTCTTCCCGAGCTTTGGTGAGCGTTATCTATCGTCTGTGCTCTTCGAATCCGTTAAGCGAGAAACAGAGAACATGGTCTTCGAGCCCTGAACTTCTAAAGCTAAATGAATATTGTGCTTAAATATGAAATAGGAGGCTTTGTATTATTTTTCCAAGTTGAAGCGTTTGGTTGGCTTTTGATATGCCTCTGCCATATTTATCTGGAACATGATCAGCTCTCCTATTCCTTGTAAATTGACTTCAATTGAATAATGCCATCTGAAGTGCTGCTTTTGAGATGTTTGAACTCAGTCATAAATAATAAATCTACGTGATTTCCACAATCCATATACCCGTTACTTCACGAGATATATCTGCTAACCATCCGTTCATATATATATATATATATATAAAACAGTGCTTCCTAACCATTGTTAGGGAGCTAACAATTAAATTATCATTCAAAATTTATATGAATTATCATTCGTAATTCATATATCCAATGATTAAGTTATCATTCAAAATTCATATGAAATATCACTCATGACTCATATATAGTATGTGTTGGTTCCTTATTGATCATAATGTGTTGACTCATAATTTTTTATATATATATATATATATATGAGAAGGGATTTATTTATACTATTATAAGATTTTTTTGCCTTATATTTATTAATAGTCACTAGATTTACATCTTATCAAAGGTGAATGTTTTGTTTTTCAATAAGGCATTAATAACCTTTAGATAAATGTGAATCTAATGGCTAATTAAGAATGTAATTGAAAAACACTTTTATATATATATATATATAAGTAGTGTTATGGAACCAACATTAGGGAATCAATAGGGAGCCAATGAGTATAATTAGAAAACTAATAGGTGGTAAAAGAGGAAAGAGAAAACAAGGAAAAAACCTATTGGTCACTTATTGGTTAATAAACTATGAGCTACCTAAACTTTCTATATATATATATATATATATATATATAATTAATGTATGTGTATCATTGTACATATATGTATACATTATTTAGCAACACAAAAAATATAAAAATTAGCACAAAAACATAAATAATATGTGCTGATGTTGATGTTTATTTTGTGTTGAAAATTATGATGACGGAGATATATAATGATACATGTAGTATATTATATAGGTGCTAGCCGACTATGGTGGCACGCATATTTTGTGGCTAACATGGCTAAGCGGTTTCATCAAATCCAGTGACGCCACCTGGAATGCAGAGGAAGGTAATTTTGACTTGGAACCCTGGTCACGTCACGTGGTTGGAATCACGGAGAATGATTAATCCTAGTAAATATCCCCACTGTATAAACATCCTACTGTATAAAGATTGAGTAGTAATAGTCTCTCTACATGATAAGTGTTAAATCCTTAGAAGCTTTGGCATAAATCATTCATTCTTTAATTAATTGACATTTGTCATTACCTCAATGCATTTCATGGATGCACCATTAATAAATAGAGGACCATATAACGTGTTGCAGTTCAACATGACGCGTGATTCGAAAAATTAATTAAAAAAATTTATACAATGCTCTTACAAATAAGATAAAAAATAATATAATATTTTGGGATAAAAATAAAATTTATTTATTTTAAATTAAAATTCCCAACCATTAAATTTATAAGAAAGAATATAAAAATTTAAAAAGAATTTTATCATAAAATTTTTTTGGATTTCAAATATAAAATTTAAAATATTATGTTTTCAAAATGAAAGAAAAATAAAAATTGGAAAAAAGTTTTGTTATTTATTAATTTTTTTGTATTTTTTTATAAACTTAATAAGTGCATGACAAAGTTTTTTTTAATCAAAATATTATTTAATTTACAATTGTCTAATTTAGTGAGTTGACAAAAGATATTAAGATACAGTGATTACAAAATGATTTAGCAACTTAAAATAAATTATAGAAAAAAAGAACAATATTTTTTTTAATTTAGGTTTTGTAAAAGAAAAATATAAAAAATACGACGTAATAAGTCTTCACTGACTTTAAGTATTTTACTTTTTTATAGATAATATCGTAAAAAAAAAAATAATAAATATACATATCGATTTAATATTCCGCGCGCGTTGCGCGGAAAATATATTCTAGTACTTAATTAAGCAACAGTAGTACGGGCAAATGGGTAACTTCCTATCTCAAGTGAATCCAACATTTGAATTCCTCCAGTGTCCCAAACAAAAAAGGCTTTAGTTAGAAATCTCTTTGCCTTATTTTGCTAAATTTAATTTTTTTATTTTCGGTATCTTGCCTTCTTTTTCAATAAATATTATTTTTCTTATTTATAACCTTAACACCAAAAGCTAAGTAATTGTTATTTTACGTAATATTTTACAAATTTGCCTCACCTGTCACCAGCATAGAAAATTTATTTTTCTTTTCTACATATTATAGGAGGAACATTTTCCACCATTAAATAAAAAATACTTTAATTCCAAAATTAAATAAAAAATAATATATTTATAAGAATCCAATATTTTTTAATAATAAATGAATTAACCTTATATTCTTAACAGAATTAGAAGAATTTGATGTAATTTATATCAAATATGGGTTAATTAATATTAAATTGCTATAACTCATTATTTTGTTGTTTCTTATTTTGTCTAATTAATTAATGAAAATGGATAGAAGTATTATATATACCAATGAAAAGATATAATATTTTCATTAATTAATAAAATATATAATAAAATTATGATATTAAAATATAATATATTTTTAATTAATTCATTTGTCTAATATTATTAATTAACTAATAGTATCGCATTTATTTTTTACATAATCATAAAGGTTATATAGAATTTGAATAACATTTTGACACTTTATATATGAGAAAGTCTTGGGACCCAATATTAGGGAGATAATAGGGAGCTAATATCATTTTTTCTTCTTTTCTCTCTCCTCTTTTACCATCCATTATTTCCTTAATTATACTTATTGACTCTTTATTGGTCTCCTAACGTTGATTCCCCAGCATTACAACGTTGATTCCCCAACATTACTCTTTATATATATAGGATATGATGTAATGACAGTTTTGCTTATCATTCTTAAAGTCATCGCACAATGCAAATAATGTTATTTTTCGGTGTGGCTAAGTATTCATAAAAAAATTTATTTTTGTTATAAAAATTTTAGTATAAAATTATAACAAACTTATTTAAAATTTTGTAAATTAATTATTCCAAATAAAATTCAAAATTTAAATACCAAAATTTTAAACATTAATATTTAACAAACTCACAAATTTATGTGTGTTATATTAATATGGATATATTGTTAATCTATCATGTAGTTTTTATATAAATCAAATATTCACAACATATTTAAAATAATATAATTAAAAAAATAAATTAAAAACACATAAGAAATTTATAGTCTATTTATAAGCCAGAATTTCAAGACATGTATTGAAATATAAAATATAAATTAGGATCATGTTATTTACATATTAAAATTAGCTATTAAAATTAGTCACTAGTGTATAAGACATATTAAAATATAAAATATATTAAAAATGATAAAACTGCACATGTATTTAAATATAAATACATGATGGCTGATTTTAGTAGTTGATTTTGGTGTGCAAATAGAATTCTTGAAAAAATTATTAACACATAAAATTTAATTACATACAAACTTGAGTAAAAGGTATATGCATGAATAGATATTTACCTTCAACTAGACATGTTTTTAGCGCAAAATCCTACTTTATTTCAATTAAAATTAAAAAATATATATAACTCAGAAACAAAATATCAAATGTTGAAATAAAATAAAAAATATATTGTATATATAATTCAAAATTTGAATATAGAATGTATTAGTGTAACTAAATTTAATTTATATTATAATTTTAAATAATGAAGTCATAAATCTAAATATAATTACTAAAAAGTAGGATAATAAATAATAAAAATTAATATAAATTAATTATTAGATTTTATGAACGAGTAGTATTTTTTATCATTTTAAGAATTAAAGTATTTTTATTTTATGTCTAGAAATTTTTCCTGTTACAGGAATTTTTTTTTCTTATTGAAAAACACTTAATGCATCTTTGTGGTTTGAGCCTTTACATCCCTCCAAAATCACTGCATTTACTACAATAACCCTCCATTATGCTTTCCAAGGTTATGTCCTTTTACCGAAACTAAGCGCAACATCAAATTTAACCAAAAAAGCTTTACGCCAGATATCATCTTCTGATTGGCTACTACCCACTTAAGTCACCTTAGGCATTTAATTTCATGCCAGCAGAGAACTCCCATATTATATATATATATATATATATAGGTGCGTTCTGTGGTACATCACGAAATTTGGTGGCTAAGAATGGCATTCGCAAGCGCCAATAGAAATGTGGCATGTGGAGATGCTTCTAAGCGCTGACTTGGTCAGCAGAGGATGGTAATGCGACGGAGCGTGTATATGAGCGATGTAATTTCTTGACGTGATGTGGGATTAGTGAAATTAACGTGTGTGGATTAATTAAGCGATTCAGGGCCGGTGCAGTAGTGGAGTATGAGCCGACCCGATACGTACCAAACCCAATAGGTGTGGACAAGAACCACTCGAATAGCGACATGGCCCAGTGGTTGTGGTGTAGGATTTGTGGAGAACAAGGGTTCAGGAACTGGTTGCGAAGGGCTGAGGGAATTAGTGAACCGCCGAAGCCCGTCATTGCGTGGAGGGTGTGTGGAGGAGGGTGTTGCTGCGCAGATTAGACAGGAACGATGGATAGCGATGATGAGGGAAGCGGCGGTTTCCTGCGTGAGTGGATGGGTTGGGACAGGGAGGAATCGGAAGATGAAGAAACTTCAACAGGGGATGCCGCGGGAGGATCCTCGGGGGATGAAAGGGCCGACGAGGATGTTGGTTCTGAAACCGCCGAGGAGGAAGGTGAACCCAGAAGCACCGACTGGGATGTGGGAGGCGGGGAAAACGTTGAGGGTGAGGTGGAAGGTTCTTCGCCCACAACAGCGGCGACGGCGGGCATTCCAACGGCGGCTGAATTGATTGCCAGTTAGTACGACAATTGGGAGGAGGCTTATGGCCGATATGTTGCCTATGCAAGGGGAATTGGATTTGCAGTAAGGAAGGGTGACTCCATCAAAGATGAGCAAGGGAGGGTGGTGAGGAAATTCCTCTATTGCAATAAGCAAGGGCTGAGAGATAGGAAGCATTATGAGAGAGCTGACCGAAAGAGGCCTCACAAGCCGGAGACCCGTACCAACTGCCTTGCGAAGTGGGTGGTTGCGCTGGAGAAGAGTTCTGCTAAGTGGAAGACAAAGACCTTTGTTGGGGAACACAATCATGCAATGGCAAATTCGGATTTCACTAATGTAATGGCTCCCCACCGCAAGATCGAAGAAGGAGCTAGAGAACACATGCATAGCATGCATGATGCCGGATTCCAGACAACACAGATAATGGGATTCTTTGCCCATTTAGCCGGAGGATATCGCAACTTGAGCTTTGTGAAGAAAGATCTTTACAATTATATGGATTCGGTGAGGAAGTCCAGAATTGTGGAAGGCGATGCGGCTGCGGCAATTAGCTATTTGAAGGGGAAGACCGAGTGGGACCCTTTGGCGGTGGTGAAGTATACTTACTGCGAGGAACGCCACCTTGGTCACATGTTTTGGGCAGATGGGAACATGCAATATGACTACCAATACTTCGGAGACGTAGTTGCATTTGACTCGACTTACCGGAAGAATCTGTACAATCGGCCATTGGTTATCTTCTCCGGAACTAACCATCACAGGCAGAGCATCATCTTCGGATTTGGGCTAGTGGAGGATGAGAAGATTGGCTCATACAAGTGGTTGCTGCAGACCTTCTTAGAGGTAATGAGGGGAAAGGAACCTAAGGTAGTTGTGACTGATGGCGATGAGTCTATGAAGGAGGCAATTCGGAGTAAGTTCCCTAGTGCGACGCATCGGCTTTGCTCCTGGCATCTAGCGAGGAATGCTGTGGCTAACATAAAGGACACTGAATTTTGTCGGGCATTCAATAATGCTGTGTATGGCCACTTTGATGTGGATGAGTTTGAGGAGTACTGGGCCAACCTGGTTGAGAACTTCGGATTGGAAGAAAATGATTGGGTTCAGAGGACATATGAGAAGAGGCATCATTGGGCCTACGCATACCTTTGCAACAAATTTTGTGCAGGTCTGAGGACGACATCGAGGTGTGAAGGGATTAATTCGTCCCTGAAGAAGTTTATAAAATCTGGCAACTGCCTACTAGAGCTTGTTGAGAACTTGGATAGGGTGGTGAAGGACTATCGAAACAATGAGTTTATTGCAGAGTACCGGACGCTTAACTCGGAGCCTGTTCTAATCACCCCACTAGATTCACTAGAGAAGGGAGCAA
>JASCZI010091636.1:8167-20473 GCA_036250425.1 Stylosanthes scabra | reverse complement strand
GAATAGTGCTCATATATATATATATATATATATATATATATATATATATATATATATAACATTCTGATATTTTAGATGATGTTAAATTTGTGTGTGATTTCAAATATTTAGAAGGACGCTATTATTTAAATTTTGAGAAACTGACGTTCAAAAATTTTTATTATATGATGCCGAATATCTTTTCTAGATTTTAAGGAATTTGTTGAAATTTAAAGCCTATAGATAGCCTAAGATTACTTTTGCAGGGATATTTAAATAATAAGTTTCCAAAACAATGGTAGTTGAGTAAAATAGTCTATAACAATCTTGAAAACATGAATCTAGAAGCTACAAATGTTATATAAAAGCACTTTTTAACATCCCTTCATGATGCATAAAGCCAAATGAGTGATATACATATGAGAACAGGAACACGGAAATAGGCTCCTTGCTAAAACTATCTAGGGATTTTATATTAATAGATAATAGATATTAATATTAACTAACCTATTAATAAGAACACAAACCAAACAACAATAATAATAACAACAGTAAATATATTCGATTTAATTCCTAAAAATTATTTTCGAAAAATTAGGAGATTCCTAATAAAACATTTTTTTATTTTTTATTGTTATTTGTGAAACTTTTCTACTCCTATTCTTTTATATTGTGATTTTTTTTTTCTTCACAATGTAATCCAACAGAAGCCGAAAAACCACACAGAATAACAAAATAAAAAATATATTTTTTATTAAAAAGCTTATAGTCCTTCAAAAATAATCGTCGAGGATTGTTGGGAGATTTTCTGAGAAATGTTTGTTTTACATTGAAGAAAAGGAGCTTGTATATTGAGCCACTATGGGTTTGATGTTCAAATATCATATTTCTATGTAACAAGCCATACCCCAAGATCAGGATTTATGATTATTCCATTGATGATTTCATGTTGTTAGTTTAGTAAGTGTTTAACTTTGAAGTTCCTGTTTATGGTTTTTTCAGCTCCTGGGGTGCCATGGACCATTGGCCAACCGTCAACCGGGAAGAGCATTTTTACCACCCAGCGCTACAGCTTAATCATTGAGTCTGTTTGTTTATCTGGAAAATACTGGACATCAATAGTTTTGAAAGATTGAAGTTGTGTTTTGTTACTTTCATGTTTGTATTGTATTAGAACTATGTCGATTTATTTTCAGTTTTGACATCACCTTCAATGAAATTATGTCCCTTTTCCCATTTGTTTTTGATCCACCTTCCTTCAATGTTTAAATTTGGCCAATCTATTCTCCGTCTATCATTCCAGTTCTTTCTTGTTTAAATTCAAGGATCAACAAGAATTTAGAAATAAATATCGCGAAATGTTCTATTTTGGTATAATGTACTTTATTTTGTTTTTTGTAGAAAAATGAGAAAAAAAATGTGATATTTAGTAATGAAAACTGCTAACGTGTATGAAGAACATAAAGCATTTGTTTTAGAAAATAATAAGTTACTTTACGAAGCTAAATTATATCTTATCATAGACTAATAATAATGACAAAACATACTAGTATAAATTAAGTGCCAAACAATTACTTTACTTTTCGTGTAATATAAATACATCCAGTGGCGGAGTCTTATAGGGGCAATGGGGCCATAGCCCCCAAAATTTGTATAAAACTTTTAGTAAAGGTTAAACTAGATAATATAGCTCAATGGTTAGGTACTCACATAGAAACCAAAGGAAATGTGTTCAAATCTCTCCTCAGTTACTTTTTTTAATTTAATAATAACATATATGTATGGCCCCTAAGAAAACTAGATACGGGCCTATGACAATAACAAATATGGCCCTCTCAAAAATATTTTTGAAGCTACACCACTGAATATATCAACACAATTGCTTTAGAAAAACTAAAATATCAAATCATGCTTTGATTTAGTATTTATATTTTCACATATTTTGATACTTATTTAGTTACATAATTTAATGAATATTACCTTTACTTTTATATTATGTATAATCGAAGTCTCTCGTTTTCCCTTCCCAAAATCCATATAGTGCTTATCAAGAAAGGAGTTACAAAAGTTCAATAATACAACAAAGAATAAGCGAGATAGCTCCGAATTTTAGTATGTTGTTATGTGCCAAATTTATCTAATGTTTTAGACAACAGTATGCAATATTTTGTAAAAATATGGCACATGCCAATTAATTACATTTGGAAGAGAATGTATCCTTCAACAATATTCTTTCTTAAGATGAATCCTATAAAATCTTGCAAATTAAAATTCAACAACTGCAAATACGAGGTTTGATTAGCTTTTACTTTTGCTATCGAAACATTTCCAGTTGAGGAATTCATAATATTCATTGTTTTAGCTCATCTCCTAAATTAGACCAAAGGAAATAGTTAACTAATGAATATCCACATAGAAATTCTATTTAAATCCACTATGAATTTAAATAGACTCCCTCAATTTCCCTCAATAACTATAAATAAATAGCATATTATCAGTTTACCAAAAAAAAAAAACATATTATCCATCCAAGGAATGCATAATTCTTACCCTAATATTTAGGTCTTGAATCTCTACTGACTTAACTGTCAAAGTTCTTATAGGTATAGCACACCACTGTTTTCATTGGATCATCAAACCGAAAATCCACCATACTCAATCTTTGAAGTAGCCTAACTAAAGAATCATTTTAGTTCAGTACAAAAAAAAAAAAAGATAATATTTTAGCATCTCCACAAAATTTAATGTGCCAATTAAATGCCGATGAATTTTGAAACATTTTGCAAACATTAGAGACAAAAGAGACAGGTGTTCACAAGAATCAACATGTTTTGGGAAGAACTGAATTACTGTAACCAATAAGAAAAAAGATACAATAAAAGCTAATTATGAAGAAGCTGTCCAATACTCTACATTATGATAATAGTACATATTAAACATGGAACATGGAAACCAATACCAAACAAATCTAAAAGCAATATTTGAACAGAGCTGGAAAATCTGCAGAAATCGTCACTTGCACCTCTTTTATATCCCATGTGAATTAATCATAGAATTGATTCAAACAGTAACTTCAGAAGCTGCTGGAGTATACCATCCATGGTGGATCTCAACCAACTTCTTTCTTCTGGCAAGTCGAGATTTGCGATTGGCTCCGGTGTTCCTATGTAGCGTGCCTGCCCTCACCGCTTTGTCGATTACTGAGTATGCCTCTCCAATCAATTTCTCAATAGAAACTATTTCTTCAGCTTGTGGATCAGATTTCTTCCTAAGCACTTCCAGTGCTTCTAATACCTGAAAAACATTCATTAGAAGCTTGTTAAACAATTTTGTCTAAAAACAAATGCGATGAAACTAGGAGCTCGTTTAGCTAAGAAGATTAGCAATCGTCAAGCCCATCTTTTGCAATGTAATAAACCCATGGCCATGATTCACATAACCTAGGTTGTATTTAGCAGTCAACACATAGAAAAACATAAAAATGAGTTTGGAGCTGAAAATAAGTATACAGGTCACACAAATAAAGAAAAATTTCCTTTTTGTCAATCTCTATCTTTATATCTTGTCTAAGCTAGTAAACACTGCCTAAGTGTGCTGCTTTAAAATTCCAAAAATAAACAATTGTTATAACAAAACCTGATACAAAATAAGGATTCTGATTGTTCTGGTGTTAGTGGATTAATCATGAATCAGTTGCACTATGCTACTATATACTTCAATGTCATTAGTGTAACATTTCACATTATAACTTCATATTAATATCACTTGAGTCCTACTTCTCTTTTTCATTTTTATTTCCCATGAGTTTCAGCATCTTTAACCTGGCTATGCAAATACATGATGGAATGGAGGACTGAATATTGTTTGATGTAGTAATCTATAACCAATTTGAGTCAGTTAGTTCCATACAGACACAGAATGAGATGACATTCAGTTTTTCATATTAATTAGCTATGAATCTAATACATGAATATTCACCCCATTTTTATCAAAATGTTCTTTACTCCTTTGTTGAACACAGTCACAAATCAATTTACATCCTTGAACTTATTAGGATATTACAGAGTTCAATGGTAGATATGCGGTTTCACTCACTATGAAATCAAGATTAAAGCATAGTTACATGGAGCACTATAATTTCCAGTTCGGGAACAAGTACATGGTGCGCCACATATAAAATATTTATGTGAAAAGTATACATATGACGATCCAGTACATTGAATTGTGAACAGATATGCAGCACACTACTTAGTGTGTGTTTGGTTTAGCAATTATAAACGTGAGTTTTGTACCAACTTGATTTTGAAACTTGATTTTGATTAAACTTAAGTTTGTGCTAACGTGATATGTTTTTAGCAATTTTTGTATCAAAATTGATTATAGTAAACCAAATGTTGTTTGGATTACACGATTCAAAATCACTTTTAAATGAAAAATTACTAAAAAGGACATGAATTTAAATGAAATGCTTTCAAATTTTTCTAGTACTCTGAGTACTTTTTAATTTAATACTATTTTAAAAATAAATTTCCTAAAAAAATAAACATTTCTTAAAGAAAGAAATTGAAACAAATCAAAACTTATGAATATTTTTGAAACTTTTAGTAAACATAAGGGACAAAAAATATACTTTACCCTTTTAAAAAATAATAACATCCATGAGAAATCAAAACACTAAATAAAAAATAATATATAAAAAGAAGTTGTTGGAACCAAGAAATGTAATGATAAAAGAAGTGAAAAATTAAAAAAATAGTACAAGAGAATACTAAAAATTATTAAAAATAAATTAAAATATTTATCTTAATAGTTAATAGAATGAAATTTTTTGATAAAAAAACTATTGGAACAAAGAAAATAAAGGGTATAATTGATAGGAAAAAAATAAATGCTATCAACCAATTCTTCAAAGTAAAATGTAAAAGCAGAAGCTTAAATTTATAGCTACGTTTTGAGAACAAAAACTCACTTCTACGTTCAGAGAAAAAAAAAATAGCCAAACATAAAAGTGATACGCTGAAACGTGACTTTGTTCTTGCCAACGCTAAACCAAACACACCCTTAATCGGTGAATTCATGTAATTATGGATTAAAGTATATATAGTAAGACAACTAATATCCATCGATCAATATAGTGAAGCAACATAGAATATTACAACTAACTATCCATAACATATCATACCAAAAAACCGTTCCAAACTTGCAGTTCTATATAACTAACTGGAAAAAAAAAACACAAATAATAGAAGTTGAACAGTTTTGGGATACCTTCCTCATTCGGGTCCTTATCTCTGATTTGCGGGCTTTGTTGTAAACACGGCGTTTCTCAGCTAAGCGTGCTCTCTGCACTGCCGAATCTGTCTTTCGTTGTGGTGCCGCCTCGCAAACCACTGCCGAACGCTGAGATTGTTTTTGGATTGTGCTCAGCGACATGCTCCCTAAATTTGAATAAGAAAGAAACCCAAAATAAAAATATAGAATAGAATACAGGAAAAATAAAACGTCAGCGAAGTGCATAAGAAGGCATTTGGGAATATCACTAGCGAAACGCAAACTAAGATGTTAAAGATAAGCTTATGAATATGAAACTTGTAACTGATGATGTATCAAGTATCTATAATGAAGTTTAATTGAGATAACATTGATTTAGTTATCATGAATTGAACGATAACACTATGATGGAGCATGGCACAGGACAAATAATAAAAAGTAAAAAATAGAAATTGGGGAAAATGGTAGAGGAGTTACTAGCAAGAGGCTGGAAAGGCAAGAACTTTGGAGAGGGCGCAAGAAGGGGCGTGGGCGAAGGGAGGTACGAAATTTTGATGCCGCTGAGGTGGGAATTGACTGAAAGAAAGAAAAAGAATCAATTACAATTCAAATTATGTTAACTGAATATATATAAATAAATAAATAAGGAAAAGAGGAGAAAGGTAACCAGCGTAGGAGTTGCGATTGGAAGAAGAGTTCTTTGTTTTCAGAGGATTCAAATTGAGAGGGAAGGTGGATGCCAGTGCACAACCTGCCATTGCCATTCTTCTTTCTTATCTCTCTCGCTCAGTCGCTCTCCGTTTCGCTCCTGCCTCCTATTTCTACAATTCTACGTCATCCACCCGCTATCCCTATCCCTATCCTGCATTTTCTGTTACCAAGCCCAGACTAGCTAGCCTAGTTTGCAGCGCACAAAGAAACACTAATTAGCACAGAAATTATTGGATTATTGGTACAAGAGATCTAAGCCACAAGAATCTAGACCCAAAAAAAAAAAAAAACCCACAAGAATTAATGGACCATTGGACCATCTAATTATTTTTTTGTGTAAAAAAAAAGCAATTTTTGAAGTTTGAGGGCTGTTTGGTTTGTGAAAATATTTCATGTTTTCATTTTCTAAAAATAATTTTTATTTTCAAATTTTCACATTATTAGAAATGCAATTGGTTTGTGAAAATAAGATTCATTTCTAAAGGATGAAAATAGTAAAAAAATTTTGGTTTGTCCATTTTTAAAATGTATTTTCAAAATTTATTTTAAAATATAAAATCATATTTTTCTTATCTACCCTATTTTAATATTATTAAGAGAGTACATGATTAAACAATAATGCAATTTTTAGTACTTTAATTTTTTTATTCACATCGTTTTTTTTTTTTACTTTCTTCTCCTAAAACATCAGTTTTATATATGAATTTTTTTTATATAAATCTTTTAAGGTTTTTTATAATAACACTTTAATTTATATGTACTTCAAATTTAAATAGAATAAAAAAGCTACTATTTGACTTATCATACTCATCCTACCAACTAAAATAATAATATAAGAAATCTATTATATACCCCTGTCAACTAATTAAGTTATCATACTCATTCCATAATAATAATATATATGGCATATCTAAAAATAAATCTATCATTAAAGACACATGACCATGATATTTATTTTGAATATTATAAGTGCACAATTAAAAATAATAATATATATGGCGTATCTAAAAAATATATTATTTTGGATCCCTAACCATTACTTCCATTTATTTGGATATTATTTTATAAGCTGGCAAAAAAAATAGCATCTAATTATATACCAATATTCTTTCCTTTAGAAGCTTATCTTTCCTTTAGAAGCTTATAGTTTTTTTTTCGTGTCACACTTGCCTTATAATGTTAGAGTACTTACTATTAAATTAACGAAATAATTTTTTTTTTAAAAAAAAAGTTATGTAATTTAATCAAAACCATGCTATTCAATAACATATGATAGAAAGTACCACAGTGATAGAGTGAGGAGAAAAAAAAAGCGTAGAAAGAATTGAACGTTAAACCAAAACTAAAATGAGCGTGTTTTGGGTTGGAAACATTTTCAATTGGAATAACTAAAAATACCGAAAACAATGAAATAAAGTTTTCAATTTTGTTCTATCTTTTTGAAAACGTTTTCAATTTTGTTCTATCTTTTTGAAAATGTTTTTCACTAAAAATAATTTAAAAATACTCAACCAATCATATTTTATTGTCTTATTTTCATTTTCATTAAAAATGGAAATCAAAATGGCCAAACCATTCAGCATCTAAATATTTTATCATTCTCAAACTCACCTCAGCCGTAAGGAGCAATGTCTCCTAAGCTGAGTACCCGATTTTGACCCGGCATTATGCGCAAGGCCATTAATTTAAGGGGTAATGCTATTTAAACAAGTGGTTTTGTGATTTCTTACTATTCTAAATAGAATATTATTTCGGTGTGAAATAGTATAAAAAGTGCACCTAAATTAAGTTGTATTTGACACCGAAATATCTAGCATAGAAATAAATCACTTGGTCTGCATTTGGTTTGCCAAAACCACTTGTTCATATAGAATTATTGTAATTTAAGTATTGATTTTCGACAGTTGGGTGTGTGAGTTAGTAGTGTACATGTGTGTATTTAGCTTAGGATTAGGGGATGTTGTGAAATCCAACTGAAAGCAAAAAAAAAAAAAAAAAACTCACCTCACATACTGTATATTGTCCAAAATTGTAATATTAAAATTGGATAATATTAAACCGAATATATTGTCCAAATTTGTAGTATTTAAATTGGATTATCAAACCGAACTTTAAACTTGACGAACATATCCCACTTATTTCACTTCCACCCTTAATTGAGCTATTAAGTTTCCTCCGGTTTTATTGTATTCTTTGGCAATATATATATTAACGGTAAGAAAAATAATTTTTTTAAAAATTAATAATGGTTTAAAACTTTAAATTAACATTTGAATTTTATAATTTATAATAATAAAATTTCTTTCTAAATGTTTATCTTTATTATTGCAATGATTAAAATTTTTAAATTCAATGATTCTATCTTCACTATTGAAAATTCAATGATTCAAATTTTAGATTTAAAATTCAAATATTTTCAATGATAATTTCTCTTTTAAATTTTTATCTTATTTTTTGAAAATCTAATTATTCATATTTTAAATTTGAAATTTAACAATTTTCAATGATAAAATTCTCTTAAAAAATTTTATCTTCAAGATGCAAATTACAAAGCAAAAATTTTATTTTTTTATCTAAAATTCAATAATTCAAATTATAGATTTGAAATCAAAAAAAAAATTTCAAATCTAAAATTTCTCACAAATACCACTTGTCAACATAAGAAAGTACCACTTATCTAGAGGTGAGCGCGGTTCATCCGATCCGATGTAATATAATTTCTCAGGTTCAGTTTGGTTCGATTTTTTTAAGAAAGCCAATCAAACCAAACCAAATCAATATAAATCGGTTTGTTTTGATTTTTTCTATTTTTGGACTCTTGAAGGGAAAGGGGGGAAAGTATTGAAGAGTAAAGAATAAACTTAAGGCTCCAATCGGTAACTTTTGTAGGACAACGTGACAAACATACAAAAATATGTTTGATATAGGCAAAAAGTGAATGAGATTAATATAGGCAAAACATGTATGTATTAAGAGAAATTCTGAATAATTTTCTGTCCATCCAAAATATGTTTGATCTATACCTCATGAACTTGATTCCCTCGAGTAAGGAAAAGGAAAACCTATGCAACAACTTCAGCTCCTGTTGCTAAAATAACATGCTGGTTTCAATGGATTTTGCCATATTAGATCTTCTTCTCAACTAACCTAGCTGAGTACACTGACAAAGATTTCATAACATCATTTTGATTCATATATTGGCTGCTAAAAGGAAATAGAAATAAAGCATCATAATTTTCCTAAAACAGTAGTACAAGACCAAAAGATCACATACAGAAACCAACAACACCAGATTTATATCAAATAGAAACAAGTGGGGACAGCAATAGTGAAATTAACAAGAAAAAAGTAGAGCAAAAAAACAAAATTCGAGTTGAATTTGAAACCTGCTCTATTCTTTGGGCAATCAAGTTAACAGCAGCATTAGCTGAAGAGAAAGCCCCATGAAAACTTTCTTTGTAAGAGATAGATTCCAATTGAATGGCCATCTTCAAAAAAATCTCACCAAGGTCTGTTTGCTTCTGTAGCAAAGAGTTGTAGTATGATTGTGCAGCAACCCTGCTTATTTCACAACATATATGGAAAACTGGGAGGAATTCTCCTCTTTTAAATCTAAAAAAAAAATTCTAAAACAATAAAAAACCTAAAACCCTAAATTGTTACATGAGGTTCCATTTTCAGAGTTCAAAGGCGTGGCTGACTAGCTGGAAGCGACGACGATGCTTGCTGGGAGTGGAACTGCGCTGCCCTACCACGACGCTAGTTCTCGTTGGGACGAACGGCGCAGCGGCTAAGCGAGCCTCGGCGACGGAGATGCTAGCCTCGCTGCCTCGACCACGACGATGACGGAGATGCTAGCCAGTAGCCTCGGCGATGACGATGAAAGAGTTGCTAGCCTCGACGACGACGCTGCGGGCCTCGGCGTGGGTGAGTGGCTGAGTGCAGTCTGGAAGAGGTGGGTGAGGGCGTGAGGCGTTGAGCAGTGAGCCAATGAGGGAGTAGGGTGAGACTGAGAGCGCAGCTCTCTGTGTGTGAGTGTGTGGTACTTGAGTGAAATGTGAGGCTCAGTGAGTGTCATCCAATTTTAGGGTTTTTAGTTTTGGGGCAAAAAGGGAATATAATGTTAAGGGAGGGGCTTATATGAAATTTTCATAACTCAGCATTTATGTAAAACCCCGTTCTTTTGCAACGCTTTTTCTTACGCGACGGTTTGGTCCGAAACGAGTATAACGATATGTGATTGAACTCGCTTGCTTGAAATCACGTTGAATAAGAATAAATGGTGACTTGGACAATGATGATGATGATTCTAAAGTTATGGTACAAAAATAGCGCTACGCTTTTTGCCTTACGGCACGCTTTTAAACGGTTTTGCAAAAACGCGCGTAATTTCGGAAACGAAAATTTTTCGAAATTCGTATATGAGCATGGAATGCCCTAGCCGAGTTCTTCAGCCCAAAAATGTCCAAAAATAAACTTAGTTACTCATGGTAATTAGGTTTACTTGTTAGTTACTCATAAAAAATTACCATGATTAAAATAATATATTACTTTTCCTTACACACATTTTTAATCCTATGGGTTGCATGGCCTCAAGCAATGCAAAACAAATGTACTCCACTCCTTTTCCTTGCTATTCGAAACCTACACCCACCCCTAGCCCTAATTCATTTTTGATTAACCTTTTAACTTAGCTACTAATTCATTTACCTTCATACAAACAAATCACAACTTCAAACAACTCACAAATTCTCTCAATCTCTCTTGCCTTAACTGTAGCCTCTCTCTCTCTTTCTTCATTCTATTTTCTGAAATTCAACTTAAACAAACACCAAAAATAACACTCTCTCTCATCTCTTTTAAGATCAAACACCCTTATTTTACAAGAACAACTCAAGAACACCTTGAGTGTTCATCATCACTTCGAAGAACACCATCATCACCACCGCCGAACCAACATCATTTCATCATCTTCATTCTCATCACAAGCCTCTCATCTTCATCTCTTCATCATCTACTTCATCTTCTTCTTCATCTTCAAAGGTAAGTGAAAACCCTAGTTCATTCATACAACCAAGATGATGAACTAAAGCTCTCAAGTTTTATTTTTTATGAAACTAGGTTATTCTTCCTTCATTGTGGCCGAACCCTAGCCCTTATCTTCCTCAAGTTCCCTTCATTTTTGTCAAAGGTAATGAAGCTCACCTTCATCTCCCTTTAACCGTGGCTATTATGGGGTCCATAGCTCATGTTTTCTTGTTTTCAAAAATAAAAATGCTAGCTTTTGAGGTCCAAGTACACGGTTGAATGCAAGCTTGAGAAAAGGCTAAAGCAAGTGTTGAAAGTTGAGTTGTCGATAGCATTTTTGGTTGTTTGAAAGCACGCTTCACCCAAAGGTAAGGGGTTAGGCTTAGATTAGCTAAATATGTGCTACTTGTGCTACTTGAATGCTTGCTTGAATGCTTATGCTATGATATTGATATTGCTATTGCTTGCTTGAATATTGCATGAAAAGCCTTTCAAAGAAAGATGGCCTTTGGCCGAATTGATATAGCACTTCAAATTAGTATATGATAATCAAAATGGTATATGATGTTGAATGCTTAATGGCCGAGAGGTTACCCTTGGGACAAAAGATTACATAAATCATAAGCTACTAAATCGGTTAAAATGATTAATAATACTAAAAATGGTGTTTTTATGAAATAAAGGGCAAAATGGTAACAAAAATGTTTTATTGTGATTTCCAGAATTGAAACTTAAAGTTTGATGTGTAAAACAAGTGTTTTTGGTATAAAACTTAAAAGATTAAGACTAGGTGGTAAATTAGTAAAACTAGTAAGTAAAGATTAGGCAAAAAGGGGTAAAAAATGTATTTAATGAAAATTATTTTCAAAACTGTTTCATATGGGGTTTAATATGTGTCTAATGAGTCTAAATATGAAATTTCACCTTAGAATGATAAAGTTACCTTAGGTAAATAAATTAATTACTAAAACTAGTTAAAAACCGAACCGGGTTTGGGTTAGAAAGGGCAGTTTCGTCTTTTTAAATATGTCTTTTCTCAAAATTGTTTTTATCACATAAATTTGAAGATGTTAGGAGAATAATGCAACTGGTTTTGGTTCAAAATGATTTAAAATGAATAAGTTATAAAATTATTAGTAAAATAGGTTTATTCGGTAAATAAGGATTTGGGTTAAGGGTAAAACGGTCCTAAAACGTGGTTAGTAAATAAATCTGTTTTAATGGTAAATAAATAAGTATTTTAAAAGGATAATGGCGCTGGTTTGAGTCAAAAAGAATAAAAGATGAAAAAGATAATGAATTTATACTAAGTTAAGC
>JASCZI010091635.1:0-14805 GCA_036250425.1 Stylosanthes scabra | reverse complement strand
ATGGCACGTGCGAGTGGATGGGCAAAATAGACAAGTTAGGTTTGTGTGGGCGAAATAGGGTCTGAAAATAACCCATAACCGCTTTAAGGTTTGCCACTCTCACCCCTTCCCTATCTTCATTTTTTTCCCTTTTAGTATACCCTTGTTTTTTTACAGGTGTTTCTTATGTTTCTCCTTCTTTTACTTACATTTACTTATTATGTTCCTTATGTCTATTTTTTACCTTCTATATTTTATGTATCCACTCTACATATATAACTTGACACTACCTAGGAAACTTCAACTATAAGGTAAAATCTCACATGCAATTAATTTTATATGAAGTTAATACTTTATAATCGTTAAATAATAATTTGATCAAATATGACAAATCTTCTAACGACTTTGAGTTATATCTTCATGTGAAGACAACTGTAACTGAATTTTCATCATGATATATATATTGTGCTTGTTATGTTTTCTGCCAAATTAAAAAAAAAAATTGTTGTAATGAACTACTATGGCGTTATAGATTTGATATATTATTATAAAATGTGATTTCTCAACATATAATAACATGTCTTAATCCTACCCGAAGAGATGTATTATAGAAGAAAAAAAAATGACCCGTTAGCTTTCTTAATTTCTTTTAAAGAGTCATTTCCTATACTGAGAGGTAAGCTAAGCTAGCATGTAACGGTTACATCTGTGGTGGTTTAATTTTCTACGAAATCGTAATTAAATTGTAATAACAACTAGTACTAATTTAAGGAAATTAAGACCTACTAATAATGTTTCCGGTGTACCATAAAAAAAAATGTTTCCTACATAAACAAGTAATAATTTTTTCAACTATACTAAACATACATTAAAATTGGTTATTAATATAAAATGTATATTAAAATACAAAATATATATTAAAAATAGTTAAAAATAATATATATTTACATAAAAGTACATAATAACTAATTAACTAATTATAGTGTGTACGTATCATTTTTGGTAATTTTTTTTATTATTTATGTTGCTTCTGTATCTAGTTTATTGAAAGTAACATATATATATATATATATATATATATATATATATATAGCATGTATTAGTATATATACAAGCTCAAGTTTGACTTTGGAATAACAATAACAATATCATATATACGTGTAATGTTGATGCACACTCCTTTTGATGCTTATAAGTACAGTTATAAGCAGCCCCACTCAATCAAAAAATTAAAAGAAGAAAAAAAAAAAAAGAAGACAAACAATAGTGTAACGACTTCGATAGTTCGATCCCATCAATTTTGTATATAAGAAACGTGCTTCAACTGTATTTTCAAAAAAGAACGAAGGATGGCTTAATTTGATCATAAAAATTAAATTAATAGCCTATTATTCTAGAACTAGAATTCTCTTACGAAGTATTTCAAATTTTTACAGGCATGAAAATGTAAATAAATTACCTGTTTAGTCAATATGAAACAAGTGAAATAAAGAAAAACTGTTCATGTTTAGCTATATACAGAAATGAATTTATACTATATTTATTATTCTTATTCTTTTTATACGAATCGAAGCATTTAATTCCTTGTTTTAATTACCTATCTACAGAAAACTAATCTATCATGTTTTTTGTGTCAAATTAATTATTTTTTTTAAATAAAAAAAAAAGAAGAAGAAGAAATATATCAAAGGTGATGATGGGTGATAACTGATAACAACTGATACAATATTTTATTAACTGGAGACATGTTTCCACGTTGGTGCCAAAGGAAAGGAGCCATGAATTTTCTTTTATTACTGGCATAAGCAGTTAGGTTGCTCATGCATGTGCTGATTTGCCTTGTGCAAATATGTGATGTTGCCATCCTAATTAAAATTCATGCAACCCAATTCATACTTTCCCAAAGCATTTGCTACCCATATCTCTCATCTCCATTTTCTTTTTATATCATAAATAAACAACAATGCTAGATAACAATAAAAAATTCAGTCAATATCAACTAACAATTTGCATTAGATATTTTATTTCTTCAGATTTTGAATATTTTATTTCTAAAAAAAATATAAAATTAACTGATTGTTAGTTGCTTTAGATTTCAGATGTTATATGATTTTTATTATAGACGTTCTATATAAACAGTAATTACGAATATTTTATTTTTTGTTGATTGATTTATTAATTATAAAAATATTAGTTAGTTATATTTTTTTTAAATCAAAAACTATGAAGTAATTGAGAGAGATTAAAAAGGTAGCCGATTAAGTAAATTAGTTATAATTCCCTATATATGTAGTTTTTTTTTTTTCTTTTTTAATCCACGTCACCTTTTACCGCTTGTTGCTGGCAAGAAGATTTTAAAGAGATTTAAAAATAATATGGTGGAAAACTCATTAAGAGACAAGGCAATGATTTATTAACAAATGTCATTGCAAGTAGGAAAGAAATTACATGATTTTAGCATGGGTATTATTTATATACATGTAGGATTTAATTAAAGTCATTGACGTGCGCAAAAAGCTTTAATTAACAATTTAACATTGGTGTTAGACTACCTTCTATTTGAATAATAACAATAATAATAGTGTATAATACTACATAAATTTATTTAAATATTGTGGTAAGAAAAAGACACATGGGTATATATATAAAATTAATATACGTATATCATTATACACCTTCATACACTCTTTCATAAAATTACTTCTAATCTTCCAAAATTTACGTTAATAAAAAAAATACATGATTCAAATTCTAATTCTTTTGATCATAAAAATTTTTATTTTAGTTGATTACATAGTATTTCTCCTAAAATTATATATATATAAATATATATATATATATAGGAACGGTCAATTTTCAATCCTTTGGTAACAAATAAGACTAACAACTATGGTTATGGTTAACCGAACCTAGTTCCATTGATGTATGTAAGGTTCAATTATAATAAATATTAAATTAACAATAAAACTGGAAATGATTTGCTTAGTTCCTTGAAATACAAGTAGTATTGTATTTGAAGATAGAGAACAATCTGGTATTGCCTAGCGAGGTTCTGTAATTAATTTGTAAGAAGCCAATTTTGTGAGTGATTACTGAAACTCTGAATTGAAAGGGCAAAACAAAGCACTTTCCATACCCAATTTGTAATGAGAATGGACAGCTCAACCTTCACCGTCTCATCTCTCATCTCATCTTTTGGGTTTGGGAGTGTCACGTGATTCCCACCCTCCCTTCACACGTGTGTTTGCTCCTTTCTTTATAATTTGGGGTCCCATCCCATTATTTCATCATTGCAATGCAACCAAGGACCTAATTATCCCCTTAATTAATTAATAATTAATTTCATTGGATTTTATATATCCTCCACTCACGTGACAAAGTCGGCTACGCACGTGTCCATAATTTTATTTATGCGTGTGTTAGCCGTAGTAGTTTAACATTTTATATTTTAACAATAAAAAATGCTAACGTTATAGAATCATTAAGAAACCAATAATTAAATTATCATTTCAGAATTTATATGAGTTATTATCTATAACTCATATATCCAATAATTAAGTTATCATTCAAAATTTATATTAGTTATCATCCATAATTCATATATAATATGAGTT
The DNA here is from genome assembly GCA_036250425.1 of Stylosanthes scabra. NCBI lineage: Eukaryota > Viridiplantae > Streptophyta > Magnoliopsida > Fabales > Fabaceae > Stylosanthes > Stylosanthes scabra. The sequence continues at coordinate 11,212 of JASCZI010091635.1, read as the reverse complement.
ATCCTTCTATTAATTATTTGTTGGTTTCCTAGGCTTTTTCTTCAGCTAATAATTTGTCATCCTCTTCTTCCTTACCTTTAATTTTCTTTTGGAGTTATGTTGTTAGTACTTTTGATATTCACGTTCTGAGTTGCAAGTGCCGCACTACTTTGGGAAAGTTAGAAGGAACACTAGCCACCCCTTTTGTTTTGTTTTAGGTGGTGGTTAATCTTCTTTTAAAGTGTAAAGCCCAACGCACAACAACCATTGTGTTACTTCTTATTATTCCACTTTGCCTTTTTTTCCATCACTACTACTATACATAATAATCCCCCTAATTTATTTACATTAATAATAATAATGTAGATTAATTAGGCAGCATGCAATGCATCAATCAATTGAGATGCACACATATCATGCAATGTATGAGTGGCGTTGTCACTATATATGTATATATAGCAACTAATTAAGTGTGGGACCAAAAGCTGATGTTTGCACATTTTCAAGCACATTCTGATAGCGCTGTCTTGTAATTTCACAGCACGAGCTTAATGGATTTCTTAATGTGTGTTATGATAGATGGTGTTCTTGAGAATGATAGCTAGCAACTGACATGGGAAACATCACATAATATTACTATATAATAATAATGTGATTATTATTGGACAACTTTGATGGCACCTTCGTCTTATAATATTATTTATTATTTCATGATTTGTCAAATTATTGCTAGGTATGTATATATTGAAGAAGTGAGTGATGATGACGAGGTAGCTCTGTTTTTAATTATAAGCTAATAAGGCCGCATTTTATTTATAATATATACTTTATTATTTATGATGTGCATCATTGATTAGGTGCGTCTATATTATATTTGCTAGCTAGAAAGCTAAGCCTAGATATGTGCAACTTTGATGATTTGGTGAAAGAAAGATAATTCATTCTTGTTGCTACACGTAGTGATTAATCTTGTGCACCTTAATCATCAGATTAGTGCTTTACTATACCTTTTCGGTTTCATGGTTTTTCCCCACTTCTTTTCCACTCACCAAATAAGAAAGAACTGATGAATCTATATCAATTACTACTTCATTCGAGGAACATTCGTTTAAACAATAATGATTGCTGGATTCTTATTATTTGTGGGTAACTGTAAGAGAAATGCTACATAGCCATTAATTTTAATTTGTTTTAGCTATCTTTTAACCATCATATTTAATCTAAAATATTATTATATGATATTAAATTATAATTTAATGATGTTAAGAATTGATGATTAAAAATAATGGTCAAAATATATTAAAATCGATGATTATCTAACATTTCTCTTAATTTATATTAAGAAAATTCTTTAAATTAAACAAAAAAATTTATCAAATATACTAAAACTTAATATATATAATTATTTAGGTGTCTTTTTTTATATTTTAAATTTGTAGAAGAAGTAATTTTATAACAAATAATCAAAAAGTTTAAAGTTCAAACACTGCCACATTAAGGGATGTAGTGTTCTTTGGAAGTAAGTTATATAGAAATTAAACACCAAACCATGTATGTGGTGTTCTATGCAATTTTTAAAGATTATATTGAAACACTACATACACTATATATCGCGTTTTTTGTTGAAAATTTTTGCACAAAGTTCAAATATTATATTCAAGAATTCCTTTGTTCTTGTTGTAATTAAATAATTTTTTTCCCTTTTATTTTATGTGAATGAAGCTAAATTAAATGAAAATAATGATTTTGAAGAAGGAGCTAGCTGGAAGTCGGAAGAAGGTAGCTAGATGAGTATGTCGTTTTTAATTGACACAGGTAATGAATGCGACAAATTAAAATAAGTATGGTGAAGAATGTATGTGTAGCCATCATTTTACCTCTGACACTAAATATTATTATAATGAAAAAATTAGAAAATCAATATATTATGTTCTTTATAAATGATAATTTAATTTTGGATATATGAATTACGAATGATAACTTATATAAATTTTGCATAATAATTTAGTTATTGGCTTTTTAACGTTGATTTCGTAGTGTATTTTTATTATAATTTATATCATACCATGGGGTTTCCGTCCTAATCCTAACGCACTTGTACCACACACTTCTTAGCCTCTTCCTTTTCTTGGTAGTTTACACAGATGACGTCACCAATTTATATACACTCATCCATATCCATGCACCTTCTCCATACACATTAAATCTTGTAGGTGTACGTCATTTACCAACTAACAGTTGCTACTTACTAGTATATAATAACACACTATCATTCTAATATTAAACATTACCAAGAATTAAGGCAATAACAATAACAAGGGGCTTTCATCTACGACAGTGATGATGATGTTGTTTAATTTGAGTTGAGACTTAATAAGAGGTGTAGATAGCTAGCTAATTACTACTGTGCTACATGATGATGACTTGTCATGGCAACATTGCATGCATCATATATTATTAATTTATATTATTCAATATATAATTTAAAAGCGAGATCACACTTTGGTTGCACCGAAAAGGTTAGATTCGAAATGGCTCTTTTGCTTGTTTTCAAGTCACGTTGACTTAACACACATATTCGTATATAAAAGAATTAATTAATGTGTACTTATATACATATTCTTACACAATATTTACAACACAAAAAATATAAGTATAAATATAAAAAAATAAAATTTTTATGCTGATATTTATAATTTTTTATATTAAAAATAATGTGTACAGAAATATATAATGATACATGTAACATTATCCTATATAAAACTCTTAACAGGTTAACATTATATATACGTAGGATTCTTTTGGAATCTAATTAAGTACATGCAACACTCCTTTCTTTACTTTCCGTTTGAGGATCAAAGTTCTGATTTCTCAAACTCATGCATTACATTACATATATATAAGCATGCTTGTAAATAGTAACATACACTATACAATACAATACAATAATAATAATACTATACGATATTTAATGCGTTATGCATGCAAAAAGATATATATATCTATATATACATACATAATTACTAGCTAGTACCAGGAATTGAATACCAACCATGTTCGGCATATCATCAATCATAATAATAGGCTTATTAAGCCAGTTACAACGTACAATCAACATTGAATTTGTTCACTGTATATATGGATCTTGATGATGAGTAGTCGCACCATACATCAAGTTTAAACGAACAGTGTTGGCTTGTACTATTAATTTCGCGGAACTCAAAACTAAGATGTGTCACTGTATTTTATTTCTTTTGGAAAATAAAAATTGACGCTGTCTATCGCTCTTATGTCTTAACAAATTGCAACTTGCAAGCGTTAGATTGCGACGGTAGGAACCACTCATCATTAACGTGTTCTCAAATTTTTTTTAAGAAAAAAACTAATTAATTACTCACATGCAAATATTTTTATGTGAAATAATGGATAAAAAATTATTAAATAATTTAATATATTTAACTAAAATATTTTAATTATTATGTTTACGTGACGATTATGTGACTAACTACCAGCTAACTATATAAGATTTTATTTCTTTTACTTCTTTATATTAGCTTACGTTTTGTTGATTTTAATTTTGATACGGTTTTAAATTTTTTTTTATTATGATACTGATAATATACAAAATTTTGTGGTACATACACTACAAAATTTCTATATAGTATTAGTATGACACACCCACTCCCTCACACATATGGCATTCTTTCATTCTCTATCAAATTTCTATTGGACATCCTTACATCTAATACAGTTATATTGTTACGTATGAATGATTAATTTCCGAAATATTTTTTTTCTAATTTTTTGAAATTTGGGATTCAATTAGGATTAATTTTTAAACTTTTCATTTATAAAAATTTTAATAGCAGATTATGATAGGTTAGAAAAAAGGCATCTGAATAATTATTCCGCATGTTACTGAGAAAGTTTATGTTTGTATGGTAGTGCTGCTTTTTTTATTATAAAAGAAAAAAAACACTCCAGCTTATTTAATTAGGAAATAAAGAATTATAGTACCATTATATCTTGACTTGGTTTATTTTGTAAGGTTATATTACCTAATTGCTTATAAAATGTTACGTATGGTGGGATACAATTATTATCTTTTAAATAATAATGCAAGCAAGGCTTACCTACTGATGTTTAAGGCCTAACAAACTATTTCCCTCATATGATGATTTACCTCTTGGCTCTAGATATACATATACATACACTACTCTATAATCTTAAGCAACCAAAACCTGCCATTTATACTTTCAATTTGCTTTAAAAATAAAGCCTCGTGCCTTGTTCGCACCACCACCGCCACCAAACCCTAGCTTAGGTAGTTCAGTTCCTTCCTCAGAAATTTGGTTCTCTCTAGTCTCCACCTATTGGTGCAAAAGGTTGACACCCATTTTGGTCGTCACTTATGACATACAATATGACGTGCACACCAAAATCAGCCATCAAATTAGTTATTAATGCATAATACATATATTTTGTATTTCGATATGTGTTATATGCTGATGGTTGATTTTAGTGACTGATTTTAATGAGTAAATATAATTATTATAAAACCATATAATTGATAATGATGTTAAATATATTTAAATTAGGTTATATTCATGTCATGCTGAATAGAGTAGTCCAAGATTTATGTATATAATTTGGAGCCAAAAAACAAAAGTTCAGCTACTATATCCTTATCTATTAAATTTTGTTTAAACATTTTACTTTTATATATAAATGCAGTATAAATGCATTAAATATTTAAATTTCATACTTTTTATAAGTTGCGGGAGATAATCAATGGTCGATTTTCGAAGTCAAATTAAGATGATATATATAAAAGTGTACTTTACCCGCTTAACTGCAACTAACTAACCAATAATTGATCTAGCTTAGCTAGATCTATCTATCTATCTATCTGGCATTATTATTACTTATTAGTGCATATACCCATATATAATTAAATTACTTGTCGTGCTAACTATCTATATAGTTTATTATATAGCGAATATAACATCTGAAGTCCTCCAGAGGAAAATGCCAAAATTTCAATTTTGAAGCTTTGGACAACAAATCCTCATACATAAATAAGTAAAATATATATATAGGACACACTACTAAGATTATATATTATGTGTCCTATATAGTATATTTAATTATTCAATTAGAGACACTATATATATGTCCATATAGAGCAAGTATCTTAGTGTGTGTGATGAGTTGTTATTACTACTCTTTTGGTTCTTGGGAGTGGAGAATTGAAGCAAACATGCAGCTATGTCCTTCTCAAGAGGGTCACTTTCTCTTTAGACGATTACATTAACTAAGGGACCAACATTCTCTTGGTCTTGGGATATATAGTCTTGTAGGCTCTCTATAGCTCCACCCTTTTCGAGATAAATACTCTCAACTCCCTCCCAGAAACAAATAATAATAATAATAATCTCATCTTTATTAGTTTTACCTTTTTCTTTTTTTGCTCTCCATTTAATTAATTTGAATGAAGTTTCGAATGTGGTGATAATAATATACAATGAAAGAAATTCAAATAATTAAAAAGAAAAAGGGAGAAAGAAAAGAAAAGAAAGAAAGAAGGAGCATTTAAAATGATGGGTGTGGTGAGTGCTGGGTTTGGAAAGGGTTTTAGGGATGGACCCATATGGAAAAGGACATGGAAATTATTGAAAGCATAGCACTTGCATTGCGATAACAAATAAAATGGGTTGTGCTTGAAGGGGTTATATCTATAAGGTGGTCCTCTTTTGCTTGCTCCTATAAGGGGGTCCAGGTGGCGCGGCCGCCGGCAGCAGCTGTGCCCACAGCCACGTGGGGGAGCTGTGGTCCAAACGGGACTTCTACTTCTCGTGCATTGACACTTGTCACCTTAACACTGTTGACAGCCTGTTTTGCAAGCAGCAAGCATGGTTGTGAGAATCAGATATGATTTTTTCATATTCATGGAGATTTGTGATAGTGTTTGTGTGTAGATTTGTTTCTCTTTGTATTCGATGAAGTAATTCTAGATGCAAAGCATGTCTTCGCATACACATATAAACGATAAAGATATCAAAATCGAAAAATGTAAAAGTACATATTTATATATTATTTTATAAATATTATTTTAATTTTTATGAGATATAAAATTTAAAATTTATATTATGTGAAAGTAGAAAAAAAAAAAGATGGAAATATCTAACTAGGTTTGATTGGTTTGGTACTTTTAATTTATTTGGTTGCATAACTAGATGGTACCACTCATCAAAACATGTTCTATTACTTTGACTACGATAGCAAAACAGGGACAGTGATTATATGATCAATAATGCTTCCAATTATTTTTTTTACCTTAAAAAAAAGAATAAAATATGTTGTCTTTAATTTATTTTCTCTCATAAATCAACTAAGTGCTGAAAATTATTATTCCCTAGCTCAGATCAAATCTTACCGTATGTATATATATCTCTCTTCAATTGATCATTTATGCATGTAATATATATTCATGAACTATATACTTCAGAGTCTTTGGCCACTAATTCTATTTACGGTAATGTGACATGTTTTCTCTTCTTTTTTTTTTTTTTTTTAATACGTACTGGCAATCCAATTAAGCTTATCTTTTGATTGATATTAACATGTCTTAACAAACTTTTATCTTCACATGTCAAACAACTTTCATGACTGTTCTATAAATATGTATGTATACAATAGATGACCACAAGAATGCAGGTACAAAGGTACCTGTGACTGTAAGTTGGTCCCCCTAACCATACAATAAATCAAATAAACATCCGAAACTCCATTAACGGCTTGTTACTTTAATGACAATTTCCATGCACTCTCCTGTCAGTTAAGCTATTGGATAAGTAATATCATAATGTAATATCAAAATTTTATAATCAAAAGTTTATTGAACTTTGAAAGAAAAATAATTTAGCTTAAGTTAATAAATGATAAAGAAAAACCTATAGAAAGATTCACACGAGCAAAAATAATAAAAAAAATATTTCATGAAGAATCATGTTAGAATTTTAGAGATAGTTATGATATGTCTCTTTTTATCAACTTAGATATTTTTGAAGAAGTTAGTTAGATGATAAAATATTAAGATCTTATAAGTTATAATAATATGTCACGTATATTGAGGCAGGCATGCAACTTTTTTTTCCCCCTAAGTGAGGCACACATACAATTTAACGGCTAATTAAATAGAAGGCGTGAAGATTATATATATATATATATATATATATATATATATAATCATGAAGACATTTTTTTAAAATTTTAAATTAATAAGAGAATATAAATTTGCGTTTTTTATGATATTTTTTATCATGATTTTTTTTTTTTTAAGGTTTAACAATGATCAAACTTTAAACATTTTGGTAATATAGATGCTTTGATGATAACATATCATTAAATCATTTATTCTAAAATTTTAAATTTATAGGAAGAGGCATGTAAATGGTTATTATTATTATTATTATTATTATTATTTTGGTATTGATAGGGAGTTAAAGACTTAAATCCCAAATTATCTCCTTAATATGTGTGTATATATATCAAATTGCTTGTATAATTAGGTTTTGTTTTTATTGAATTAGATTTTTTTTTTTACTGTGATGGATAGCACATATCCAATAATATAATACTAGGCCCAGGAAGTCTATTTACCACGATAGAAAAAAGAATTTATCTATATTGGGCTCTATGTTTTTTGTTCCTGTTGGGCTTAAGGGTTTAGATCTAGCGAAAGCTGTGGGTTGTATCTTGGGCTTCAAAGGCTGGTCCGCACCTTATAAATGAATGACAAGACCTTCTTTTTTTTGGACTTGAACGATAAGACCTTTTGAAAATGTGTAAGATGCAGTCCAAAAAAATGTGAGATACTAATCCAAAAGAAAAAAATGTAAGATCAGTGAACGAAAATAAAAGGAAAACATTAAGAATTAGTTCGTATTAGACTATTAGTATTAGATTATTACCAAAATAAAAATAAAAAGAAAAAGATGATAGTATTAGATTAGATAAAATTTATACAGTTTAGATTAGTATTTTAGCTGATGATGAAAAAAGTCGTTGTAATTAGGCTCTCTGTTCTCTTGCTTTCATAGGCCATTTTCTACTACAAAATTAGATAATATAAGGAAGATTATTCGATATGTCGTGAAAATCGCGATATAGCGGTAGTTCAGTATTTTTAATTATTGATTTTAATTATATATTAATTTTACATTAATTCTATGTGAACAAGTGATTTTGGCCAACCAAGTGAAACCAAGTGATTTATTTCCAAGCTAAATAGAAGACTATTTCGGTGTCAAATAAAATTTTATTTAGGTGCACTTTTTATACTATTTGACACCGAAATAATATTATATTTAGCGTGGAAATAAATCACTTGATTGTATTTGATTAGCCAAAATCACTTGTTTAAATAGCATTACCCTTAATTTTATAACTAAAATCAATTAAAACAAACAGCTAAAAATGCTGCTGGAATATTGGAGAGATGGAGTTGTACTCAACTACTCATCATGCATTAACCACTAAAGAGTAAAGAGATAGATACATGAGAGTCAATGCAGCAGTTAACTTGCCTTTCCTGTCACAAACTCAACTACCCCATAATAATACTCACTTCTTTTCTTTTCTTTGCCCTCTCTCTCACTTTATTGTGTTATGTATGTATGTATGCTATTTTGATGGAATAATAAAGGACCCCACATTCTAAAGCAGACACTAGACAGCAGCTAGCAAGCAATGTAGTAAAAATGTGAAATCCACATCTATCTATCTATCTCTTTCTTCATTCCTTCCTTCTTCAATCTGGTTGTCTTTTTGGTGGTTTAAGGAACACCACTAATAATATTGCCTCACCTGCTCCTGTTCATGTTACAGTTACTACAGGATTCTACTGTTCCCATTCTATTATTTCCATTTTTCAGGGGGATCAATTATCCCATTCTCTTACTCTCAAAACCTGCTCTCTCTTATCACTTACCACGTAGACAGATAAAAAAAGGTATATCCCATTATTGTACTCTAATTCTCTTCCCTTGTTCATTCTTGGACTTGTGTACTTGAACCTGGATTCATCAGATTCCTAAGCTTCTCTAGATTCTGTTTAATTATATTTATTAATATAAATATATGTTTTGTTGGTAGAGGATATTTCTTTTTCTGCATGTGTATTTCTCTTGAAGCAATTTAATTTGAGTGAATTAGATATCAAGCTATGTATGTATGTTGCGTGTTGCTTTCTTTGTTGGGTTTAAGCAACTGAAGGGAATTTTACCTATTTGACATGCTATTTGGTATTTGTGATATTGATCTGATCATATCTTATTGTTGTGATGTTCTGCAACAGATTAGAATTTAGGTATTGAGATTCTGCTTGTCACCTTTAATTAGAATCATAACATAATATAATGTATGCTTTTCTGGTGATATTTATTTGTGTATTGTGGTCATGATCCTGTAGATGGAAATTGTTGAATATACTTTCTGACCTGTGATATGGGTTGGTTAGCCAAGTTGCTTAAGGGCTCAAACCATAGAGGACAATACCATGGCAAATATGGAGAGGACAGAATTTGGGATAACCATCATACTTCAGTGGTAATCAGAGTTTAGTGTTTTGTTTTTTCTTTTTCTTATCATGTTATCAGACTAGGCTTTTATCTGAGTTTGGCTTCATGATAGCATGAAAATCTAAGGAGATGATTGTCTGAAGTTGTAATAGTGACAAACTGAGTGCAGGATGATTTGAACGATGTTGAGAAAGAGGACATTGATTGTGCAATTGCACTCTCTCTGTCAGAGCAAGATCAGAAAGGAAAAGGTGTTGTTGGTAAGATTTTTGCTTTTGCTTTTGCATATTCCTTTGCTGCTTTTTGTCTGCTTCAAAATTTTGTATAGTTAGTGATTCAGCATATGAGGTGTACCTTAATTGCATATTCTAAACTATTATGAAAAATGCACATTGATATCTCAGAGGAAGATTCTCAATCTGAAGAAGATGAACAACTTTGTAAAATTGATGATGATGATGAGGAAGATGAGCATATTTGTACAGTTCAACAAGAGGAAGATGAACATCTTTCGAAAGTTCAACTTGATGAAGATGAGCAACTTGCCAGGGCAATCCAAGAAAGCTTGAACATTGAATCTCCTCCTAGTCCTAGATATGACAATGATTCTATTTTCCAACCTTTATCAAACCTCTTTCCACCAGGATACAGGTAACATAATTGAAATACTCACATCTGTTGCAACACCATGGATCCTTATTACCATAGTTTTGGAAAACCTGCTTGCAGAATCTGTGCTGGATGCAAAGCTGAAATTGGCCATGGAAGATTTTTAAGTTGCATGGGAGCTGTCTGGCATCCACAATGTTTCCGCTGCAACGCTTGCAATCTTCCAATAACTGATTATGAGGTTAGTAAAAAATAATGAAATCAGTTGAAGCTAATAAGTCTTGAATTAGCAACAGAAGGTCTTAAAGTTATTTTATCTTTTCTGTTGTCAATCTTGATGTAATTGTAAACAACTCCTGAATCTTCATTCATTCTATTACAGTTTTCCATGTCTAGCAATTTTCCGTACCATAAATCTTGCTACAGGGAGCAACACCACCCAAGATGTGATGTTTGCAATAACTATGTAAGTCTTTTGGCATTTATGTTGGGCTATGTTATGGTTACAGTTCTCTATTAATCAATTTTTATATAATGCAATGTATGTGTATATATTCATAGAAATTGCACTAGAAGTATTAGTTCTTGCATTACAGATCCCAACTAATTCAGCTGGTCTAATTGAGTATAGAGCTCATCCTTTCTGGCTACAAAAATATTGTCCATCACATGAAAGGGATGGAACTCCTCGTTGTTGTAGCTGCGAAAGAATGGAGGTCAGTTATTAGCTCCCAAAACATTCTTCTTCTTACTATTGCAGAAATCCTCTGTCATATTCTTTTCCTTTGCTTTATAGTATCTAACACGAAACACTTCGATCAGCGCAGCCAAGGGATACAAAGTATCTTTTGCTTGATGACGGTCGAAAGCTATGTCTAGAGTGTCTGGACTCATCAATCATGGATACTCATGAATGCCAACCTCTCTACCTTGAAATACAAGAGTTCTATGAAGGTTTAAACATGAAAGTGGAGCAGCAAGTTCCTATGCTTCTGGTTGAGAGACAAGCACTGAATGAGGCCATGGAGGGAGAAAAGAATGCA